>CAUYRT010024600.1:0-45153 GCA_963574885.1 Lepilemur ruficaudatus
ATCAAACTATATAAAAAGCTTCTACACAGCCCAAGGAAACAATTAACAGAGTGAGAGACAATCTATGCAATAGCAGAAAATATTTTTGCAAACCATGCATCTGATAAAGAATTAATATCCAAAATGTTTAAGTATCTCCTACAACCCAATAGCAAAAAAACTAATAACCCAATTAAAAAGAGTCTAAAGATTCGAATAGACTTTTCTCCAAAGACGACACCTCCCCTCCACAGAAACAGCAATAAGCATGGCCAGCATGTATATGAAAAGATGCTCACTGTCACTAATCATCAGGGAAATGCAAATCAAAACCATGAGGAGATATTACTTCACACCTGTGAGGATGGCTATTATTAAAAAAAAAACCATAAGAGACAACAATTGTCAGTGAGGATGTGGAGAAATTGGAACGCTTGTACAGTGTTGGTGGAAATGCAAAATGGTGCATCTGCTGTGGAAAACAGTATGGAGGTTCTTTAGAAAGTTAAAAATAGAACTACCATATGATCTAGCAGTCTCACTCTGGGTATTTATCCAAAGGAACTGAAATCAGGATCTTGAAGAGATAGCAGCACTCCCATGTTCAATGCAGCTCTATTCACAATAATGAGATGTGGAAACAACTCAAATGTCCATCAACAGATGAATGGATAAAAAAATGGGTGGGGGTGAAGAGAGGTTGGTTAACAGGTACAAACATACTGTTAGATGGAATACATCTAATGTCCAATAGCAGAGTAGGGTGACTACGGTTAACAACAATGCGTTATGTAGTTCAAAATAGCGAGAAGGGTTCCCAACACATAGAAATGATAATTACTCAAGGTGATGGACATATTAGATACCCTAACTTGATCATTACACATTTTATGCATATGACAAAATCTCACCTGTACCCCATAAATATGTACAAATATTATGTATCAATAAAAAAAATTTTAAGTAGTATATACATACAATGGAATACTATTCAGCCTTTAAAAAGAACGCAACTGCACTATACAACAACACAGATGAACTTTGAGGACGTCATATAATACTAAGTGAAATAGTCCAGTCACAGAAGAACAAATACTATATAATGCTATTTATAGGAGGTATCTAAAATAGTCCAACTCAAAGAAGCAAAGACTAGAATAGTGGTTGCCAGAGGCTGGGGAGTGGGGAAGATGAGAGTTGCTAATCAGTGAGTGAAAGCTTCAGTCACGTAAGATGAGTAAGTTCTCGAGATCTGTTGTACAACACTGTGCCCGAAGATAACAGTACTGTATCGCATACTTAACAATCTGCTAAGAGAGTAGATCTCATGTTAAGTGTTCTTACCACAACAAAATTAAAAACAAATATTGAAAACCATAAAATCCTAAAAAAGAGCTGGGTGAGCAAACATGAGCTGTGAGCAGGACAGAGAGACTTACGCAGCTACAGAGGACCAAGGACACTCTTCAATCACTTTGAAAACCGTCTTGGTAGAAACTATTCGTGCTTAAACAATGAAAGGGCTCATTGAAAATTATCCTTCTCCATCTCTGGAAGCGGGATCTCTGATTGGCATGTTAGTTACAGAAAAATGAAGTCAATTCCACAAAGATCCCCTGGGCTCCCACCCTGTAGCAGGTGCTGGTGAAGGACCAAGAATGCGAACAGAGTAGCCCCTACTTTGCTTGCAAGGCAGTGAAATGGGGCAGTTAGGGACAGGCACCCTGTGGTCAGATCTGAATTCTAATAGCGACTCTGCCACTAGATGGCTGTGTGGCCCTGAGCAAGTTGCCCGACCTCTCTGTTCTCCTCTGGAAAATGGGGATTATAGTCTTCAGAGTGTTGTGTGAGTTAAAAGAGAAAAGAATGTATAAAGTACTTTAGATCGTGCCTCCCGTGCAGGGAGATGTGCTGCCATCATCACTGAATATGCTATGAGGCTGGAGGGCACTTTCCGGGCCCCAAAGGGAGCTGTCTGTGTGCTGGGCTGGGGATCAGGGTGAGGGGGCCCTAAGGAATAGGTGACTTTGAGCTGGGCTGCGGAAGTGTCAGGGCCGGGAAGATGGAGACATAGGGATGACACCAAGGTTTCAAGCCTGGGCAACCTAGAGAGCGGCTGATTTGACGAGGTCGGCTGTGAAAGGCAACGCCTGAGGACTCTCAGAGAGCTGGGTGTCCTCCAGACTGACGGGGCCCAGGGGCTGAGCACGTGACTGATCTTAAAGGGGCACAGGAGCCGAGTGAGCCCTGGGCCCAGGAACTACGGGGACCTCTGTGAGCATGAGCACCCCAGATGGGGGCCAGGTTATGAGGACTTTTTATCTTTCCCTTGGGTTTGTTCTAAGTGAGACTCTTCACACCGACATGGTTTTTGTTTGACCTGTGACAAGGGGAGAGGAGCAGGGAGCCCATGGGGGTGCAGAGACGGTGGGTGGAGTGGGTGGCCGTGAGTGTGAGGGGAGCAATCGGCAGGTTCTAGGGCTGCTGCCTAGAACTAGCCCTATAAGCACAGGATGGATCTGTGTTTGTCAGTCTCGAAAAGTTTAATGCATCAAACGAGTATGCATTAGGAGTGGCTCTTTGTTTCTTGTCTGCGCAGACTGCCTGGCACCTTCCGGATCTCACACTGGAAAGTTTGCACTACCTCAGGCGGTGTTAGAAGTGTCCCAGCAGCCAGGGCCAGCGCTCAGCCCCAGCCCTGCCTCCTGCTTGGAGGAGCAGGTGACAGCAACACCAGGAGGTGTCCAGATCAGGCGGAGTGAACGTGTTGGGGCAATTCAGGTCACTGCCCTAGAAGAGCGCTGCTCCCTGTCTTGAGGTGGGTTGTCACCGGCCCAGGGCAATGCAGGCAAGGATGGAAGGGCCCCAAGAGGCCATCTGGGCCAGCTCCCTGCCTCCGAAGGTTGCCTTCAAGTCATCCCAAGTGGTACAAAAGGCAAAGCCAGCAGCCCTCTTGGTGCTGCGTTCTGAGCTCAGTCAAGACCCTTTGAGGGTGACACGAAGTCGGGACGGGCCATTGTCTGAATCTGTGAAACAAGTCTGAATTCAAGCGTGTTTGTTGCGAAACACGGTCTGGCTACGTGGAGTGGCAGAGGCTTACGGGTTTGCAAAAGCACCAGAGAGGCCCATGTGCTCTGCGCCAGTCCGGAATGAGCACGCTATTGTTCTATAAATGGATGCTTCAGAAACACTTACAAATACACTCCCTCCCTTCTCTTAAATTGCCCTATTATCGTGTTTCTTTCAAAAACACAAAAATGTCCCTTTACCCCACCCCTCCCCTTTACCTAACAAGTTCCCTTTCTCTGCTGCCATTCACAGAAAAGCTTCTTGCAAGCCTTGTCCACACTCCTGTCCTCACCTCCACCGACACCCAGGGCCTGTGACCTTGTTGCCAAACCCAGGGCCCTTCCCTGTCCTGGTCCTTTGGTTCTCCAGAAGCCGTTCCTCCCTATGTCCTGGTCCCCGCTATGCGAGAGGCCTGCCGAGAGTGGAGGGGACAGTGCGTGTGGCGTGTGGGGCTGGCTCAAGCTCCCAGGGAAGGACGGCTGCAACGGTTCTTGTGTGCCCTTCTGGAGCCTTCTCTGCCACCTCACCCTCCTCCTCCACCCCCTCTGCTCTCTCCGCCCGTTCCTCCACCTGCACCCTCTTCCTGGGTGATCCCATCTAGTCCCCAGCCTCGACCAGGCTGCACGTCAACAGTTCACACAGCCCGCAGACCCTTCCTCCAGTGTGACCTCTTCCAGATCTTCAGACCCTCCTACCAGGCCAAACTCGGGACAGCTCCCCGGGGACAGCTAACAGGTGACCCAACCACAAAGTGCTGAAAAACACTCCCGGTTTCCAGGCCCACTCTATTTTTCTTCTAGCATTTGCCATCCCAGAAAACACTGTCACCAGGCTGGCGAACAGAGAGCCCACGCCACCTCCTGCCTTCCTTGCACCTCACATCGGCAAGCCCTGTTGGTTCTAACTGAAAAACCCAACCAGAACCCAAACACCGCTCTCCCTCCTCACTCTCTGGCTGTCCTCCAAGCCACCAACCCTGCACTGGATGACACCAACGGCCCCCAGCTGTGCTCCCAGCTTACACCTTTGCCCCCTTTCAGTTCCATTCCCCGAGAGCAGCCAGAGGGACCCCAGAAAGCATGTGACAGTATCTGGCAGGGCAAGCACCCACTGAGATCTTGCTCCTCAAAAGAGTTTTGGTTATTCTTTTTTATTCTTTTGAGATAAAATTTAGAAGCAAATTTTTTTTTAAGTAAACAATTCAATGGTAAACCAATCCAATCCAGAGACGCATTCATTGCAATGACACGTACTGTGGGCCTCCTGTCTGCAGCCGGTTAGGAATCACCGAAGTCTGAGTTAATAATGCTTCCCTTGGGGAGCTGTTTTCCTTTACATAAACTCAACGGATAAAGACCTGACTTCACCAAAGGCTCGATCCCTTCGTAAGTGACACAACCCTGCCGGCTTCGCCCACGTGTGTGAGACAGGTTTCCATTCGCACCATCCCCGTGCCAGCGCTCTGGGTCCCTTACCTCCCTGAGGCAGGTGTAGATGGGGCACACAAGCACGCGGAAGGGCTCGCCCGTGCTGCTGCGCATGGTGCCGAAGACCTCGCACAGGAAGGTGATGAAGCCCAGCCAGCGCTCCACGTCCTGCTGCTGCAGCTCCTCGCGCACCGTGAAGTCCTTCTGTGGAGGCAAAGACACTGCGTCAGCCTCGCGGGGCTGCAGCTGAGCACCTGGTGGCTCAGGGCTGGTCCCAGCTGCAGCAGAGCCCATGTCTTCAATGAGGGTGGGGTGGGTGATGCGTGCACTCGCTCGTGGGCAGGACCACGCTGACCTTCAGCCACAGCGCCTCTACTTCGGGTGTTCTCGGGTCAGGGGTGCAGCTTCCCCTCCTCTGGCACCTGCCGCAGGTCACCCTCCTCCACTGACCCCCATGCTCAGATGGGATGACATGGAAAGGGAAACGTCATTCTTCCAAGTCTCAGCACTTCCCTCACTCAACTCCCTGTAGCTAAACCATCTCCCTTTGCTAACCCCCAAATCATGCCCTCTGCATCCGGGAGGGCAACCAGAACACCACCTGCCGCATACGGTCAGCAATGGGCAGATGAGGCCCCCCGGGCTAGCGCCCAACACAGCCGCCACCCCTGCCTGCAAGGGGCCTGCAGGATAGCAGGAATATTAGGGGTATTCATTCATCCATCCATTCGTTCTTCCTCCTTAAAGAGACTCTTGCCACACTGTGTACCCGGCACTGCCCTGGGAGCTATTATGAGACATGGTCACTCATAACTGTGACACAAGACTGAAGGTATGAAAAGCCATCAGAAGGTTCTAGTGAGGGGACTTGGGGAGCTCAGAGTTGGGAGTTGTTCTCAGCTGGGAATGAGGGCCTTGAAAGAGGCTAGGATTCTGACATGGGAACATGGGGGCATTCCAGGTGGACAGAATGACAACAAAACACAGGCACAGGGAGGATGACATGGGTGTCTGGGAAAGAGAGACTTCTAACCCAGCCAGGCCCCAGCATAGGTGGGCTGGGACAAAAGCCACAGCTGGAGTATGGACAGCTACAACCAGCCAAGCAGCTGGATCCCACGGGATGATCACTAGGGAAGGTTTTGGGGATGGGGCATGGGGTCATGAAATGCCAGTCATACCTGCGTTCTTAAGAAAGGTTAATGTGGCAGAGGTGTGGAGACCAGGCAGGATGAAATAAAAACCCGAACTCTCTGGCACTTGAAAGATAAGAATCTGTGGTAGGTTAAATGATGTTCTGAAATACATTTCCCTTGCCCCTTGTCTTTGGGTTTGGCCGTGTACCTTGCTTGAGCCAACAGAATGAGGCAGAGGTGACAGGGTGCCAGTTCTGATCTGAGGCCTTAAGTATTTGTGCTCACTCTTATGCTTCTTCCACTGTCATGAGAAGACAGTCTCTGGCCTGGCCTGATGGTCCCAGAGGAAGCAGGAGAGACACGTGCAACAGGCCCCACCCAAGTCTAGACTAGATTAGGTGACCCCTAACTAACCTGCACGCACATCATCTAAATGCAGGCTTACTGCTGTGTGACACTGAGATTTCTGTGGTTGTTTGTTATGCAGCAATAGCTGACTGATACAGGGTTGATACGAGAGACAACGTCAAGCTAAATATTACTTGCTAAGGGGTGAATTGTAAGGGGGTGGGTGGACAGGGAAGACTGGGAGATGATACCAAGCTTCTGGGTCTGGGTGACTGTGCCACCAAGATAAACAGAAAATGGGAAGACAGGTTGTAGAGTGTGACCCAGGCCACTCCTACAGTCCAACACCCTTTCTGCAGACTGTGGCTGAGCATTCTGGATGCCAGAGTCTCAGCACCTGCAGAGACGGAAGCCCTCAGAGATGAGTTGGTTAACACCTGTCCCCTGCGTGTGGTGAAGACGCTATCTAGGTGGGCGGGGCCTCGGTCTCCTTAGGCAGCACAGCAGGGGCTGGCTGAGAAGGTTTCCAAGAGAAGCCATTTGAGTTCCAGCTTTCGATGAGCTTAGGCCAGTTTATAACAATCTCAGTTTCATCAATTACAAAAAAAAGGATGTACACGCGTGTGTGTACGTGTGTATACTTATATCAACATCTATATGTAAAACGACAGCGCAGCAGCTACCATCTGTGAGCCGGACACTGAGCCAGGTGGCTTCACTGCAATATATCATTTAATCACCACGATGATCCCACAAGGCAGGTCTTGTTACTGCCCCATTTCACAGATGGCGAATCTGAAATAGAGCAGTTGCCCAACTTGCCCATGACCTTGTGGCGATGGCAGAGCTGGGATTTGAACCTAGGTCTGCCTGCCATGGACACCAAGCTTATTCCCCACCCCCCCCTTTTTATGGTGTTTTCTTTTTAAATTGATTTTCTTGTGTATATTTAAGGTATACCACATGATGTTATGGGATACATAGAGACGGTAAAAAGGTTACTATAGTGAAGCAAATTACATATCCATCATCTCACATAGTTACCCAATTTTTGTTTGTTTTTATGGCAAGAACAGCTCTTCTGGTGTTTTTAAATTGGAAAGTAGAACATCAGAGCCTATGCTCTTACTCGCTCTCCAAGTCTCCACTTTCCACGAAGCCATTTGTCCAGACTGCCCCTTGGCAGGGCACCCCGGCCTGCGGATCTCACGGGCCTCCTGTCCCCACCGCTGCCCACCGGAGCGTCTGCCTGTGGGCTGCGGGGCTCTGCTGTCTGTCTCCTACCCTCAAGTCTGAGCTGGGGCAGGGCCGCCAGGGACTCCACAGTAGTAGACACAAAGACGGGTTTGTATCTTCTCCCTAGTCCCGAGCCTGGAGAAGGCAGCTTCCACAGAGGGTGCCCCAGGAATTGTGGTTATCTGTGAATGAGTGAACGACCTTGCCTGCTACCCCAGACCCTGCGAAGGGCCCTGGACTGCTGGCCTTTAAGTCGTGAATCCTTTGGTGGTTCCATTCTCATTAATCTGATGATCCCATCATAGTCTTACGTAATCCGAACAAGGGCAGGCATTACCTTTTGCATTTTAAAATGGGGAAACTGAGGCACAAGAGATGAAAAGATTTGACTGAGGTCACCCAGTACTAGAACTTGAATGAGAACCTAAGCCGCTTCTCTGCTCTGGGATAAAGGTTCTCAGCCTGGGTTTCACACTGGAGATGCCTGGAGGAATTCTGAAGATATGGATGCTTGGACTCCACCCCGCAGAGTCCTGTGTAATTGGCCAGGGTGGCGCTGGGACACTGGTCATTGTTGATAGTTCCCAGATGATTCCAACGTGCAACCGTGGCTGAGATGAGAACCACAGCTCTTGGCCTTTATAAAATGCCAACTTGAGGCTTAATATAGTGCCCCTCTATCAACGCCCCATGTGTCCTTTCCCCATCTCGCATAAAAATACTCATCCACGAAGGCACACAGGGAAGGACAAAGTCCCACAGCAACACTGAGGAGGGAAATAACATTTCACCAACAGATGCTTCACCAGACTTGGGAGGTAACACCATTCATGAAAGTATTGTCACCAGTAAACTCTGATTGTCCAGGGAAGCCTGGCCTCTTGACCCAGAAGATCAAAAGCAGTGGGTAGCTTGAGGCTTCAGTCCCTTCCTCTGTCTGCCTCTGGCTGGCTGACCAAGAGCTTGTCAGTGCTAGCAAAGTCCTGGGCCTGTGTCCTCAGGCAGCTCCCACCAGTACTGGCTTACTCAGGCCTTGGAGACTCCGGTCCCTGCCGGGGCATAGGAGACCGGGTGGTATGCTGTGTCCTTTGAGGGCCAGAGCTCTCAGGCATAGCCCTCTGGGGCAGGAAAGGGCTCAGGGGCAGTAGGTACCAGGGGCTGAAGCTTTAAAAAATTGATTGCATCTGATCCAAGGGCTATAGCTTGACTCAGTTTCCTCCTGGTAATCCATGGCATCAAGGGAGGATTCTGTTCTGGGCCAGCACAGCTCACTAGGAGAATGGATACCTGCTACGTATTAGCAATTGGATTTTGAGATGAGCACATGATACTACACATCAGCTTCAGGTCTGAGAGGGACACTCTATTGTGGCAGACACTGAGCAGTTCCAAGGATGAGCCACACAGCAAACACGAAGACCCTACAGAGCCTTCCTCATTCAGGAGTGAGGAGAAAAGCACAATGGACCTATGGGAAAATCCTGCATGGCAGAATAAGGGAGCATTATCATAAAGCATTATCTTGAAGACTTAATGGAAATGCACACCTCTGAAAATGTTAGCTACAATAAACCAAAAATAAATAAAATTAAAAACCCAAGCACAAAACCTGCGGGCTTGTATGTCTATAAGAAGAATGACAATATGGATTCTGTAAGGTGACAGGGCATTCAAAAGAAGGGATTGTGATTAGCTAAAAAAAAAAAAAAACCCTCAGGCTGAAATGAAGGTGAGACAGGAGCTGCGATTAGAAGAAACAGAAGGGAAAACTGAAACTATTAATGAAACCAGGTAGATGTATAAAGTTAAGTCAAAATAAGTAATTATAATTTGGGTTATAAGATTGAATCAAGAGCCAGAAATAATCCTTAAAAGAGACTTAATTTTTAAATGTAATTTAAATAATAACTTCATAGTAGTAGTGATTTAATAATCCAAAGTTAAATTACTAAAGACTGATAAATACTGGTGGTGGGGGCGGGGACAGAAGATTGTAAAACACACAAAGTTTCCTAATTCAGACCGTCAGGATTCATAGGTTATTGCTTCTTTCTTAAGTTTAATAATCAGAGAAATAAAAGTTAAAGTATACCTTTAAAAATGCTAACAGTAAACACTAGTAACCACCACCAGAACTGAAAACAGGATATATAAAATGAATGGATGAGTAAAAATAACTGTGGGCAAATGAAAATAAAATTAAAGCAGTAGTAAGATCAAAGCATTTTTTTAAGATAACAATCACTAAACACAATTATAAGTTTATTTATATAAATAAAAATATATTCTGTAATAAATAGGTAACACAAAATGTTATCTATTTTCTAGCAAAGATTCAAAATATATCAAAAACTATTGAAGCTAGGTGCAGTGGCTGATGTCTTTAATCCTAGCACTCTGATAGGCCAAGGTGGGAGGATTGCTTGAGGTCAGGAGTTTGAGACCAGCCTGAGCAAGAGCAAAACCCCATCTCTACTAAAAGTAGAAAAATTAGCCAGGCGTGGTGGCTCACACCTGTTGTCCCAGCTACTCGGGAGGCTGAGGCAGGAGGATCCCTTGAGCCCAGGAGTTTGAGGTTGCTATGAGCTAGGCTGACGCCACGGGACTCTAACCTGGGCGACAGAGCAAAACTCTGTATCAAAAGAGAGTGAGACACTGTCTCTACTAAAAATAGAAAAATTAGCCAGGCGTGGTGGTATGCACCGGTAGTCCTAGCTACTCAGGAGGCTGAGGCAGGAGGATTGCTTGAGCCCAGGAGTTTGAGCTAGGCTGATGCCATGGCACTCTAGCCCAGGCAACACAGCAAGACTCTGTCTCAAAACAAAACAAAACAAACAAACAAAAAGCTATTGAAACATAAGAAAAACAGACAGAAAGAAAGAATTATATTAGGAAATGAAACCAATAACTTTCAGTGATTGATTAAATAAATAAAAAATGAATTACTTAGATGATTTAAATAATATAATTAGTAAGACTAGATTGAAACGAGCATCATAGTAAGCAGTGATCCCACTATAAATTTCAACACATAGAAATTATACAGGTTACATACTGGGACCGAGCATTAAGAATTTTAAAAAATCCAATTACCTGGATATTTAAAAGATATTCTCCTAAAGAAAGATGGAATAAAGATTTAATCAAATATACAATGCCTGTAATAAATCATCTGGAAATAAACAGCTATAAAAACTTGTGAGATGTGGTCAAAGCTATAAGCAAAGGCCAATTTATAGTCTTAACTATTTTGGCCAATAAAAAAAGAAAGAACATATATCATCTAAACCATGTTGTCCAATATGGTAGCCACTAAGCCCTATGTGACTACTGAGTGCTTGAAATGTGGCTATCTCAACTGATATGGGCTGTAAGTGAAAAGTGTAGTTTTCAAAGGCTTACTATGAAAACAAGAATATAAAATGTCTCATATTTTAAAAAAATCAATCATGTGAAATTTTGGATATCGTAGGTTAAGCAAAACATACTATTAAATTTAAAATTACATATATAGATTACATTACACTTCTCTAAGACATTAAAGATTTAACTCGAAAAATTAGAAAACCAACAACTAAGGAAATACAAGAAAGGATATGATATAGTTTGGATACTTGGCCCCTCCAAATCTCATTTGATCCCCAGTGTTGGAGGTGGGGCCTGGTGGGAGGTATTTTGGTCATGGGGCGGATCCCTCATGAATGGCTTGGTGCCCACCCCACGATGATCAGTGAGTTTTCGCTTTATTCGTTTAGGAGAGAGCTCGTTGCATAAAGGAGCCTGGCACTGCCTCTCTTGCTCTTTCTCTTGCCAGGTGACAGGTCTGCTCCCCCTTCACCTTCAGCCTTGCCTGGAAGCTCCCTGAATCCCTCACCAGAAGCAGATGCTGGCTCAACCTGCTGGCCTGCGGAACCGTGAGCCAAATAAACCTCTTTTCTTTATAAATTACTCAGGTATTTCCTTTATAGCAATGCAAAATGGACTAACACAGGATATAACCCAGAAAAAGCCAAAAAATTAATTAGTTAGGAAGTAGGGAAAGGAAATTATATACAAAAATCAAGAAAGAAGACATAGAAATAAAATTAGATATGGAAACAGATACGGAGTAGATAAAAAAAGCATAATAAAAAATTACAACACAGATGATGATTTTGAAAAATGATGAGATGGAATTTTTTTTTACTAAAAAAAGAAATAAAAAGCCAGAATAGACTAAAAATCATAACACAAAATGAAAAGTTTTGAAAGAATTACCTTTGGAAGGAGGTCTCTAAACTTACGACTTTCATGGGTAAGTTCATTCAAACTTTCAGAAAATTAGGTAACTGCTTTTCTTTGGAAACTGATCCAGAACACAGAAAAGGAGAAGTTTTTCAACCAGTTCCCTATAACCAAAATCTCATAATGATAGTAAGCTACAAACAAGGAAGTCTACAGGCTAGTTTCTCTAATGGGAATAAATGTGACAGTTCTAAATGAAATACTAACAATTAGATCCATTATAACCAAGTAGATTTTTATCCCAGCAAGGCATGGATGATTTAGTATCAGGAAATCTATAAATATAATATATTACATCAATAGGCCTGATTAAAAAAAAAGCAGCAACACTCATGACCCTTGGAAGGGAAGAGATAAAATGATTTGATTATGTATATGGAAAACCCAAGAGAACTTTCTAATAAAGATTAGAATTAACAAAAGAGTTTAGTAACTAATAAGAATATTTGGATACAAAACATACAAAACCCAATAGCTTTCTTGTATGACAAGATTAACCAGTCAGATATTCTAATGCATAAAAACTCATTTATTAAAGTAATAAAACTACTTAGGTGACATAAAAATTAAGAGATATGCAAGATGTCTATGAAGAAAATTGCAAAACTAAACTGAAAGATTTAAGAAAACATCTTGAACAAGTGAAGAGACACATATTCCTTAATGGGAAGACAGCATTGTACAGATGATAATTCTTGCTGAAATAATTCACAGCTGTAATACCAATCTGTAATCCACATCCCAACATGAACCTTTTTGGGGAAAGGGAAATGGAGACTTGAAAAAAAAAAAAGGATCCTAAAAGTAATTTGAAAAAATAACAGGGGAAATAGTTAAAATCAAAACAAAACAAAACTGGAAACAGTTCTATTACTTTTAACCTATTCTAAAGCTTCAATAAGTAAGATAGTGTGGAAGTGACCTAAGAATGGAGACTTAGATCAGACAGCCTAGAAACAAATTTGGCCTCCATAAGCGTTTATCACACGATCCCGGGAGGACCACAAATCAGTGGCAAAGGAAGCATTATTTACTCATGCAACAGTGCAAGGGACAGCTGTCTAAGTATCAGGAGGAAAATCATTAATGGTCCCACTTCACACTGGGCCCTAAAATGAATTACAGATGGACTAAAGAAGTAAATATTTTAAAACAAACAAACAAAAGACAAACTTAAAGAAAATTAAATTGAGTATTTATCAAATTTCTGGATGGAGACGAGCTTTCTTCATTAAAACAATGGAAGATTGCATCAAAATATTATAAAGAGACTTAAAAGGCAATTGATATGTTGTAAAAATATGTATAACAAGTGTGATAAATGGTAATGGTCTTAATATACAGTATGCTTACATTTGTACTAAATTTCTCATGAACGAATGGGGTTAGTGCATTAAAAGGTAAATCCTATGTCAAAACATAAATTGCTAATAAATATGTGAAAACAAATTAATTCAATATCAGTAACAATTATTAAATGAATGAAAATAACTTTTTTCCCTCTATATTGGCAAAGTCTAAAATAAGATGATAATTGTCAATGCTGGTAAGGATGTAGTGAGACAGGCACTTTTATACATGGGCAGTGTACACTGGTACCATTTTTCTGAAAAACCTTAAAATAAGTCTTAAAAGTGTTCTTGTTATTTGATCTGGTAATTGCACTCCTGGGTAATTGTCATAGGACGTAATTAAAAATAACAGAAAAAATAAGCTTAATGCACATAAAAATTCAACAACCTAAACATCCAACAATAGGGGAAGGATTAAGTAAACGATGATTCATGCATCCATTAAAAATTATGTTTATGGAAAGTTTATAATAGCATGGGAAAAATGCTTATATAATACTAAGTGAAAAAAGCAAAACCAAAATTGCATGTACCATATAATCTCATCCATGAATAAATTTTTTTATAAAGGAAAATGATGAGAAATATTCCAAGCGTTTAAGCATAGTTATTTCTCAATAGTAGAACTATGGATGACCTTTATTCTTTACTTTTTATTATTTTCTGAATTTTTCCCCTAATTATCTGCAAGCATTTATTTTTTAAAACCAGAAAAACAGTTATTTAAAAAGAAACCGGCAGATTGTGACCCTCCTGGCTTTTTTCATTAGGACAGTGGGTGCTCTGCCACTCGCAGTGATTCTCATAAGAGTGAGGGACTGGGGTGTGAACATGCCTAGCCCAGAGGCCACCAAAAACCAGCCTATGTGTCTCCTCTTGACATGTGTTATAAGTTGCCAGCTTTTCCTCTGGAACAAGGAGCCCCTTTCTGCCAACCGAAACTAGCCGTTCCCTGAGTCTGTAGTTCTGTTCCCAACCTCAGCCTCTTGCATCCAAAAGCAGCAAGGGGCCTCAGATTGGTGGCAGCCATTTCAAAGTCTGGTCTTTGGCACTAGGTTCTCCTCTGACTGGCAGGCTCCCTCCCAGCAACCCCTACTGCCTTTCCCCAAACTTTAAGGCTACCATTTAAGCCCCGTTTCCTGCCTAAAACTATTTATTGACGTACTGCTATTTCCTGCACCGGCCACATCAATAAGCCCTGAAAGCCATTCAGTGTCTCAGGTTTCTCAAGGCATTCTGGGAAATTCTTCCCACTCGGGATAACCACATGAACTCTGGCATGGTGGAGCCCTGTGGCCAAGCCAAAAACAGCTGTGTACAGGCAAAGGGGAAAAAACAGCCCCCACCCCGCCCCAGCGGCGGGCAGCCACAGCAGGGAGATGCTGCCGCTCAGAGAGGGAGGGCTTAGGGCACAAGGACCACAGTGTATTTTTACACTTCCTGAGGCCGATGGGCAGCCCCCACGAGTCCCTGCAAACTCACCATCATTTCGTTCTCCCTCTTTTAAAACAAATGACCAAGGGAAATTTGCCCATCCAAACCCTACATCCCCTGTGACTCTGGTTTGTTTCTGTCCAGAGGTGGCTGCTGTTGCCATCTCCCCAGTGGGGAGGAGAAAGTGCACTTTTATTTACTGCTAGCAGGAAGTTTCTTTTTCCTTGAGAAGTTGGTAATGTGTGAGGGACAGGCAGTGGGGAGCTGGGGGCAGCCCAGCAGAATGAGTGGATCCCAGTCATTCTTTTCCCAGGCAATTGGTTTGGGGATTTTAAAAAAAAGTATTTGACAGAATTCTTTCTACTGGACAGAGGAAAGTAATTTTCAAATAAAAGGTACTTTATTTTTTTGTTGGGCTCAAACTTTCCCTCCTGCAGGTTTCTGCCCCAATGTCACCTCCCCAGGGAGGCCTCCGTGACTGCCCCTCTACATAGCAGCCTGCGGGGCCCCACATTCTGACCCTGCCCTATTTTCCTCCTAGCCCTTATCAGCTAAGAAGTAAAATTGTCTCTGCAAATGACAGGATCCTATATGTAGAAAACCCTAAAGATTCCATTAAAAAGGTAAGAACTAATAAATAAATTTAACAAATTTATAGGATACAAAATCAGCAGCATTTCTTTACACCAACAATGAAATATCTGAAAAGGAAATCAAGAAACAATCCCATTTATAATAGCTTTGGGGAAAAAAAGTACTTAGGAATAAATTTAACCAAGGAAGTGAACCAATCTGTACACTGAAAATAGCCCTTATCACCTAAGATTAGGTCCTTTGTTGCTGACCTGACCCTTCACTAGGAAGAGTCTCAGGCACAGGGAGCCTGTCTGTCTCAGCCATCATCATGGCTCTCGAATAGGACCTGGCCCATCGCAGGTGTTTGCTGAGCATGTGTGGACTGGATGGGTAAGTACTCCAAGGTAAGTGGTCAGACAGCTCTTCTCCACAGGACAACATGTCCAAAGGGCACAGCACGGGCTGTTGCCATTCCTTTGTAAATCTAACACTTAAGAGTGGGAAGTCACTAGGTTTGCCTGATTCATCTTTTCTTGTATTTGTGGCTGACAGTTCACTCCCCAGATATTTTCTTCCCATCTTCCCTGGGCCAGCCCTGGTCCCTGATCCAGGCCGTCTCATAACATTGGTTTCACTTTTGCGGTCAACATTTTTTTTTTGTTTGCCATAGGGTGATGTTTCTTGGCTTATCTGGGACTTTTCCCCATTCTTGGGGTTGCTTTAAGGAAAGCTGTGCCATTTGGCCGAGCTACCCTTTAGCGGTGTGGTGGGGTCACCTGTGATCTCAGTGTACAGTTCCTTTCCAGACAGACTGCTCCCCTTGGGGCTGCTGGCTGAGGCCATATCCTAAGGGTTGCTCCTCGGTTTCCCCCATCAGTAAGGTCCCGTCACTCCTCTGTCCCTGTCACCCAGCACAGGGCCTGCTGCCTGCCCCCAGTGGCTGGGAACTGGCCCAGAGAAGTTCCTGGAAGGCTCCTGCCCCACCCCAGTCATTATTTGGCCCAGGACAAGAGCCTGCACCTTGAGGAGGGTGATCCAGTCCCTTCTTGCTTGGCACGTGTTTGCATCAAGAGTGAGGCAGAGGGAGGGGACTTCCCAAGCCCAGGGCTGGTCCAGAGTGTGGAGCCTGGAGAGGCTATGACATGCCAGGTCATCCTGGCCTGAGAGAGGACCCGGAATGTTCCCTTCCCTTTCATTGCCTGGGACTTCTGGGCTCCATGAAACACCTTAGAATCCTTATGAAAAAGGATTCAGGGATGTTAAGCCACCTCAAGTTGGTTTCTGTGTCTTGGGACCAAAAAGAATTGATTAGGAGAACAACATGCTCTTCCTACGTGGTGGGATGGTGGATTCCTGGGTCCTGGGCAGGAGGATGGGAATGGGGCCCAGGAGCCGGGGATGGGGACTGCTGAGGGCAGAGCCGGAAGGAAGGATGGACTGAGGCTGGGTGGGCGGTGCCTCCAGCAGAGCACAGAGTCAGGAGAGGACGAGAAGGGGAGAAAGGGTACTTTGGCCAGCAGCCCACAGGCCCTGCCCCTCACATACCCACTCAGGGAAGCGTCGTGGAAGGTCTTGGCATCAGTCTGACCGGGTCAGGCAGACTCCTTGGCTTAAATGAATAACATGTGCAATGTATCTGGCGCGGAGTAGGTGTTTAACAAGTGGCAGAGAGACCTCCTGGAAGTTGGATCCTGAGTCACTCCATCCACCGAAGCCTGCCCCGGACCTGGCCGCCCCCTCCTCTGGCAGGCTGTGTGTGTAGCCCTAGCCAAGGGGCGCGCCCGCTGGGCTGCACTCATGGCTGGCCATCACGCCACATCCTGGCCACAGCTGCCAGGCTTGGCTCAGTCCTGAGGGGCCCTGAGGCCTGGCCCCAAGGACTCAGCCATACCTTGATTCTGCAGCAGCAAGAATCTGACCTGCAGATCACTCTGGGCTCTGGCAATGTTCTGCTGCAGCTGCCTATCTCGTCTGAAGGGAGAAGGTGCCCTAGGGCAGTGGTCACCAACCTTTTAGACACCAGGGACTGGTTTCACGGAAGACAGTTTTCCCACGGACGGGGGTGGGGTTGGGGTATGGTTTCGGGATGATTCGTCGGTGATGTGAGAGATGGGGAGCAGCTGTAACTGCTGCTCACCTCCTGCGGTACGGCCCAGTTCCTGACAGGCCACAGACTGATACGGGTCCATGGCCCAGGGGTTTGAGACCACAGCCCTAGAGGACCAGGTGGGCACGGGGCCGTAGCCTCCACCACGGGACAGGTTGCTTGCCTTGAGTTCTGATGTTAGCTGGGCCTGAACCATTCCCTGGGCTTGGGCATGTCCCTTTTCATGCAGGCTTGGACCTTTCACCCAAGTAGCCCTGACCTCCCTGGCCCACAACCCAGACACCCACCGCACCATGCCCAAGTCCTGGTCACTCTGCTGCCTCACTCTGCTCTGTCCCCAGACACTTAGGATTCTCAGTTGCCAGTGCCAGAAACCCTCTCAAATTAGCTGAAGCACACAAGGCCTGCGCTGGCTTCTAAGGACACGTCTCTCATAATGGCTCATGAGCCAAAAGGCAGACAGAACCCCCTCTCTACCAGTGTCCAACGCTCAAATCTCAGAGAAGGATCCAGACTGGCCCTGCTCAGCACATGACTGTTCCTCAGACCAATCACTGCGGATGTGGGGATGGGGCTCCCTGATTGGCCAGACCCAGGTCACGTGGCCATTCTGTGGCTGGGACGGGTGGGCCCAGTGACAGAGCCCTAAACCACACACAGAAACTACAGCTGCCCACTGCAAACACAGACTCTGCCTGGGACCGCTAGGCAACTCACAGGTGCCTGAAACTCTCCCTGCATGACATCAAATGCCGTACGTGCTGGCAGTGACTGCTGCCCTTTCTGTCCCACCCAGAAGAATGAAGAGAGAGTGATATTACAGGGATGATCTTGCATTGGCTCTAATCGACGGACATGAAAATTCTGCCCCACGTGCCAGTCTTTTCACTATTGCTCATAAATATTACTGGAGACGTTCTCCGAGACGATGGTTCATGGCTCTGTGGCTGGCGATGCTCTCTCCCTGGCACCTGGCCCCAGGCCAAGGACACACACTGTGGCTAGGAACTGCCATCAACCACTTCCAGCTGAATCTAGATCATTCTGGAGACATTTTCAAAGCTTCCCAGGCTGTGAGCACCTAGCATTATTTCTGTTGGCAAAATGAGGTCAGGTCGGCTCAGCTCTGCTGATCTGTAGGAGGGGACGGGAGGGGCGGGGTGGTGGTACTGGGTGCAGTGGAGAGAAGCTGAGAAGTCAGGCTGATCGGGTGGGAAATCTGTCTCACACTTCTGCAGGCGCAAAGCCTTATTCTCACGCAAGGGAGCCAGCACCTGCTGTGGCTGTGGCCTTGAAAAGCCCGCAGAAGAAGCTGGAAGTTTTTCTTTCAGACTGAGCGGGAAGAGGGGGCTGGATTGTCTAACAGATGAGGAACACCAGTGGGATGAGTAGGAATTCCTCAAGCAAGGTGTCATTGGACTCGGCCTCAGGGAAGGAGGAGGGACCCCTCGCCAGGTCAAGAGGTGTTGGGGGACTGAGGTCCACAGCCTGACGGCAGCCTGGTAATCAGACCCTTGGTAGACAGTGCCCGTGCTGCCACCCTGGTCTCATCTGCTGCCTGCCTGATCTCCATGTATTAATGACGGTCCTGCCACACATTGGTATAGTCCTAGCCCTTTCCAAGCACTTCCCGCAGCTTTCCTGGCTCTGCCCACATGGTACGTCACTGTAGGACGAAGCTCATTGGTTCGACCACCTTCTGAGGTTGACAGGGCTCGAACCCAGGTCTCCAATTCTGCACCTGGTGTCATGTTTGAATAGACCATCATGCAGACACCTGAGACACAGCCGTAGCTGCCTGCCTCTGCCCTGCACTTCCTTCCAGGCCCCCAGAGGACAGGGCAGAGCTGTGGTCTGCAGACTTGGGATTCCTCCCTGCCTGGCTGCCATCCTGCCTAGGAGAGTGGCTGGGGGCCGGGAGGCAGGTGCTCACCAGGGCCCGCCCCAGCACGGGGAGACCTTATCCATTTCGCAGAGCTCTCTGTGGGGACGAGGGGGTCACTATGGCCTCAGCCTGAGGAGCAAGCCAGCTGCAAAGAAAAGGGCAACAATGTTAGCTAGTTGCATCTGTGCCCCGTCGGTAAAAGAGAGAGAGACCATTCAACCTGCACCTGGCCGACAGTGACAAAACAGATGTAGAAACCCTCCCTAAACAGAAAAGGGTTACTACACCCACATTCTGCAATGCGAGAAACTGAAGCATACAGTGGACAAATGTCCCGTCTGGGGTCTCCTGTGTGAGGGACCAGGAACTGTGGACAGAACCCAGCATATCCAGCGTTTTGGAGCTCCCTGAAGTTTGCTCCCAGAGGTGCTGCCTGGCCTCAGTCCCCAGCCCCAGGTGGAAATGCTTTCTGGGATTCCACGGCTTTAGACTGGGCCCACAGGCCATGCTCTGGAAGCAATTGGAAACTGAAGAAATGACTTTCGAAATCCTCCTTTCAACGAGCAGCCCAATTATTTCTGAAATTGTCCGGAAGACTGGCGTTAAAAATAGATGATTACGCAGGCATTATTAAACTATTTGTAGAATTTGAGAAAACCCCCTGAAATGTTCACAGAAAGATCTGCCTATAATGGGGGTTCCAGAGTGACTCAGTGTGAAGCCCAAATCCACCCCCAAATTTGACCTTTGCCACAGATGAGATCTTTAAAAGTCACATTAACATTCATGGAGCATTATCCCTCAAGGAAGCTGCGACGGGGTGTGCACATCTTTTATCAAGCCATGTCCCAAAATGTTTACTGACGACAGTGAAGCAACAGCCATGGGCAGGGCACATGGAGGAACAGCCGGGGTGGGGGGCGGCAGGACAGAGGAGCAGCGCACGGAGTCCAGCGGGCTTGGGGAAGCCAACATTTGCATTGTGACATGGGGATCCTGGCTTGTGCCCTGTCTCTGGAAACCATCCGGGGATACAGACCTGGAAGCCATCGTCTTGCCTGTCATTTTATGCAAAGACAGGGAAGGAAGCTGTTTGGTCAGGCTCTGATGGGCCCCTCTAATGCAACATGCTGTTCTGTTTGGTTCTGCCCAACTGGGCTTGGTGATATCTGTTCTGTGTAGGGGTAGGGGCGGCCCTGAAGGAAGTGCCTTCCCCATGAGCTGTGAGCTCCAGTCTGAAGACCGAATGGGCTCCTTGTGTTCTTCCCAAGGAGCCTCAGGCCACCTGTGGGGATGGGTGAGGGGTGGTCGAGTGGGCACACTCGGAGCTGCTAGATTCCCGGCAGATGGCCTCAGCTGGGTCTGTTTCACAGGGCTGAGGATGTGCCTGAGATAGAGTCCGGAAAAAATAACTCTGCTGCTAGAAATGTATGAAAACCACTGGTACGTCAAGGCATGTGCAAGGGGCTTGAACACCAGACCAGCCTGGACGAGGCTCCCTAACCTGACCCCCACCCAGCCTGTGGACCTGGGCAAGCCCCAGACCTCCCAACCGTCTCACGTTCTCCATCTAGGAAAGGGTGACAGGGCTAAACACAGTGACAATGAAAATACTTGGCCAGGGTAGACATTCAACAAATGTCTGTCCCCTCCTGCTTCCCTGGCCTTCCCAAGTTGGGGTCCAAGGACATGGGCATGGGCGGCATAGCCTGGCTGGCCTCCCTCTCCTTGGCCAGTACAGTGTGGGCGCCAAGAGGGAAGGTGTCTCTGCACAGAGGAGGGAGAATGGCAGGTAGTTATTGACAGCACATGAGTGAGGGTGGGAGGAGAAATGGGCTGGCCAGACATGGGGCTAATGTTCCGGCTAGTGTTAGTTTTGCACGCATATTTTATTTCCTTGGCTAGCCTGCAAGCCTCTTGGGTATCTTACTCCTCTCTGCCTCTCTCATGTATCTGGCGGAGAGTAGAACTGGGTATAAAACAGCAGCTTGGGGACTCTTGTCGACTTGATGTGAGTGGAGGCCTTCAGGATACTTCTGATATCTGGTATGCTAACTGACAAATGCTGGTAGAGTTGGGGAAGAAAAACCCATCTTGTCTGCGTGCATGCCAAGGTGCCCCACCTTCACCCCACTGAGCTTCTCTAACCAGAGTTGGGGACCCTCTTTCCCTGGCTGCTGAAAAGCAGGCTCATGTGCACGTCTTTCAGTCCCAGCCTACCTGTCTTCTCCTCCCAGAGGCCTCCTGCATTCTCTAAGTAGGCCCTCTACTCTGGGACTGTCCGTCACCGTGTCTTGTTTGCTCTTCTGCATAGCACATGTCACAACGGGAAATGACACACTTGTTGGTTTATGTGCTCAGTGTCTGCCTCTCCCACGTGGGCTGCAGGTTCCAAGAGGGCAGAGTCTGTGTCTATTTTAGTCACCAATATACATCTAGCATCCAGGACATCATAAGCCCTTGGTATGTTTTGTTGAGTTAACTGAATAAATGAATAGGGGATTTTTAAGGCAATGACAATCCCAGGGAGGAAATATTGTTGGGGAACAGAGTGAGGTGGTCTTCTGGCTCCTGCACTAGTGAGTAAGGTACCTGCTAGATCTGAGCTTGGTCAGAGAAGGCATGAAAACAAGATGACTCTGGCTTTGGGCTGTAACAGAAGTTCCTTAGGAATAGGGTGGCTGCTAAGATGGGAAGTTCATTCTGTTCTTACTCAGGTGTCCACTCATATTAAGGTGGGTGGAAGAAAGGACTCATTTCTCACCAACATGGGACCCACCATGGCCTAAGAGAAGGGGGAGTGCTGAGATTAGAAAGGGGCATATTATCCTAATAAGAAATGCTCTCATAGAACAACCAGAAGATCCATCATTTGATGGCTATGTGATTTTGGGCAAGTTATTCCCCTCACTGGGCCTCAGTTGGGTCGCCCACAAAATGGGGCTGATTATACTTGTCCTTCAAGCCCATAAGTTGTTATGAAGACTGAATGAGACAACAGATATAAAATCACCTTGTAAACTGTGTGTGCTCTATAGAACTGGGTGGTTCTACTTTATGGCCAGAGACTACACCTTGCTTATCAGCCCCTTGAAATCCGGCTCGGTCCCCGCCTTGCACATGTAGACGGCTCAGGAGAACGTTCTGAACTGACCCACGTGACCTGAGGCTGCTGGCTGGCACTGTTCACTTTCTCCACTCATAGCCGTGCTGACCCAGCCACCTCCCAGCAAGTCACGCGCTGGGTGGCAGTGAGAGGAGGCTCCATCTGCCTCAGGATCAGAGCAGCCTTGTCTCATCTTGGCACTGCTGACATCCGGGGCTGGCTCATTCTTTCTGTGGCGTGCTGGCG
The DNA here is from genome assembly GCA_963574885.1 of Lepilemur ruficaudatus. Taxonomy (NCBI): domain Eukaryota; kingdom Metazoa; phylum Chordata; class Mammalia; order Primates; family Lepilemuridae; genus Lepilemur; species Lepilemur ruficaudatus. The sequence goes on from CAUYRT010024600.1 coordinate 22,186, forward strand.
GGTGCACTGTGGACCTCTACCCACCATGGCCAGTAGAAGTCCCTACCTCGCCCCAGCTGTGGAAACCCAAAATAAAACATCTCCAGATGTTGCTAAGTGTCTGCTGGGAGCAAAACCAGCCCCAGTTGAGAACGACCACCTAGAGGAGCAAGCTGGCACATTGCCCCCGGCCAAGGGGTGCCTTCTGGGACACAGCAGGACCCAGAGGTACTTGCAAATGTCAGGAAGCACGTCCAGGGAGGCAGCTATAACGTGAAGCGTCTGCCAGGTGCCCCTGAAACCTCCTTTAGAAGCCTTCCGGAGGCTGCATGGGACACACACCAGCAGCCGAGCAGCTACTTCACGGGACTCAGAACTCAGTTTTGTGCTAACTCGACACACACCCAGCAGCGAGTATAGATAACCTGCTCCCTGCATTTAATCCACAGACTGTGACCATGTTCCCCTTGTGGATGACAGACACAGAATTGTGGTTTGTAAAAAAATACGAGCTCTTGTAGGTAATGAACCCCAAACCAAAGAGAGAAAAAGCAAGCCTGGGCTCTGGAGCTTGTGATGTCAGCACCACGAGCAAACTCTCTTCCCTCAGGCTGACTGTATTTTTAAATGTGAACAGCTTGGCATGCTTAATACTACTTATTTGGGGGGTGCCTTGGACAACAGATAATTCAACTGTGTGAACCAGATGACGCTAACAAATACCTCCCACGCCAGTGTCCCCAGATAAAAATAGTGCCAGCTCCCTTGCAGGTCTGCGGAAGGAAAGGACAGGAAGCGGGAGGTAGCCAGTTGTGTCTCACACCTTCTTGCCTGCCTGCCCCTGGGGGTGCGGGCTCGGCTGCAGGCAGAGGAAGTGCTACCCTGGTGACAAGGGGTGCTTCGGCTGCGGTCAGAGGAGTGGAGAGGCCTAGTGTAGTCTCTTCTTTCCACCCGCCACTGGCTGTGCCCACCACAAAGGGCTCTGCTTCCTCTGCAAACAACCAAGGTGAGTGCAGAGAGCAGCACGTGAGCTCAGGCAAGCCACTTGGCCTTGCTTTGCCTTATCTGCAGAAGGGGTTATGAGATGTGCCCTGCTACTTTGCACAGGCTGTGTGAGTGAGGTCTAAATGCCTGAGTCCTGTCTCACAGGGTAGAGGCTGCCGCAGCTCTACAAGTGCAGGCCTCAGTAGAGTGACCTGAGGGACACCCAAAGGGACCCCTGTGCCTCGGAGCATCCCCTACCCTAGAATGCTACCCTGCCTGAGGTCTCCCCATCGACATCACACCATTAGCATAAGGCTCTGTTTCCCCCAAAATCCCCAGCCAAACCACGGGGTAAAACATCAAGTACAAATCACGCTGGAGCAGTCCAACAGATCAGACACTGGCCCTTCTATGAGAAACGCAGGACTTGAGACAAGTGGGATTTGAAGGGAGGAAAACTAGGGCAGTTGAGATAGCACTATGGGAAATCATCTACGGGGTGGCTGATCACATGAGGCCTTGGAGTCCAGGGGGACTTTGACAAGGACATCTGGGACCTGGAGTGGGGGAAGACCCCTGGTACAGACATGGCCTTTTCGCTCTGGGCTGGGCATGTCTGATTCCAGCTGTTGGACAAAAGCCTTGAGCCGTGTAAAGGATGGTCCTAAGGAAACTGTAGGTTTCCATCCCAGACTCATCACACGGTGAGAGTAGGGGACACACAAGTCCCTCCCATCAGCAGCCTCAGGGGTTTAAGGTAGGCGTGCACTTGCAACCATTCCAGAAGTTGAGTACGTTAAAGAGGTAAATCTGTCCTAAGTCCTTCTCTCCTGGTCAGCCTTGGGGTGGCTGTGGGGTCTGAGTGTGTTTCTGGGTGGGGGCATGTGGGCTTGCTGATCCAAACACGTGCAGAATGGTGCAAATGAAGGCCAATTTCAAAACTGGGCTTTCAGGTATTATTTCCCTTCTCTGCCCTGAGCTTGCAGTTCCTGTGACTTCGGCACGTGAAAGGTGGCACTTGGTTGAGTGCTTGGATGCCAGGCGGCTTGGCTCTCCCAAGGCGTGGACAGCTAGGGCTCTTGTGGGGAAAAAAATCCCATTTTCCATAAACATTAAACTCTGACGCAATGAGAGAGGGTGTCTCCGAATGGTCTGAAATTCTTCCCTGCACAGAATTTTTAGTCATCAGTCATCAGGGAACAGAAAAGAAAGGAAGCACAAGCAAGTGTTGAACCTGATTCCAGGAACCCACGGGGAAGAGGTCTAGTTGTATTTTCCAGGTTAGTAGGCTTCTAAGAAAACAGGACCACACATCTGAAAGAGCCCAGGGATGCAGGTATCTCCGTGTAAGCTGTTTTAAGAAACCAAAATAAAACTAAGAAGTGATTCCCCCCATGATGGGCACCTTCCCTACATGGAAGAATTCACTGTGGGCTTCCTTCAAGACCCCTGGAAAGATGAGAAGGTCAAGTACAGGCTCGCATCTGCGGTAGCCCATGAGCAGGCTCATTTTTCAAAAAACGGTGAGTGATCGTAATCCCAGGAAACTGTGACCTTGGAGAAGAAATTAGGTGGGGGAAGAAGCGAAGGTTACCAGCAGGGTGCAGGGGACTCTGGAGGGACCTAGGGATGCTGGAGGATGATGGTGCTAATGTGAGCTCTTGGGCCAGAAGAATGCTCTGATGAGCCTCTCTCCGGCAACTAAGTTGTGGTTTGATACCCTGTCCTTCAAGGAAAGGGTGACCTTGCCAGCTGAGGATCAAAATACCTGGCCAGGAGTAATGTCACCTGCTTCCAAAACGTGGCTCATTCCTAAGGCAAAGGTTACATCTATGAACAAAGGAAGTGAAGGCAAAACTAACCACTTAGGATGTCCATGTTCTGTCTTGGCTCCCCACACAGGACTCTAGCCAGATAATTTGGCATTTACAACCACCCATCCACCCATCCATCCCTCCATCCTCCACCCCTCGCTCCCTCCTCCCCTCTTCCCTTCCGCCCACAGATGTCCGTGGGCCTATTCTCCGGCTGGTGCTGACCCTAATGCAATATATACAAAGGGCCTGGGGGGAGGAACGTCCTAAGCTGCAGCCTGAGATCTGCTGCACAATCAAGAAAACCTACAGAGTTCTGACAAAGTCAGGTCTGACAGCAGCTCCAGAGGGCATCGGCTTCAATCCCACCTGCTTTCAATCATCCTAGGTGGTTTGTAAAGCTGTCCTATTTTTAAAGCTATTCTGGGAAGAATGTCCCCAAACTTCCCTCCGCTTCCAAGTTCTTCCTCTACCCACCACCTCGAGCAATTGGCTTCTGAAGGGTCGATCCCCTCGCTCAGCCAGAGCCAGCCGTCTGTGGGAGCACCAGCCAAAGTCTGTCCCCTCCTGGCCCCAAGACCCTTCCCTCCACTGTGGGGAGGCCTTCTGGGGAGCTTGGGTTTACTGGGTGGGAGTTTAGCCAAGGGCCTTAGCCCTTGAGCCTCAGGGGGCCCTTAGGTCTGGCTCTCCCCCGCCCCCTGTCTTTCCGCCACCGCTGTGCTGAATGCTCACTGATTCCTTGCCCAGTGTGACTTCACACTGTTTAAGGGCTCACCTCTGCCTTCAGCTTTGAACCTGGCTGGGGTGAATAAAACTGTGGAAGGAGCAGCAAAAAACGTGAGTGGTAGTGTCTGTGTATCTCTAAGAGGAAAGGGCAGGGACAAGAACTGAGCTGGGGCTGGACTGGGCTAAATGAGGTAGGATGGCCCTGTGGCATGTCCTTGGGGGCTGAAAGCCACCCTTGGGGCTGCTAGTCAGCAGGCCTGAAGGATCCCGTGGTGGGACAGGTCCCCGCTCTCCTCCGGAGAGACGGGGATGGGGATGAAATCTTCTGCAGATTCATGACCAGCCTGAGCAAGAGCGAGACCCTGTCTCTACCAATAACAGAAAAAAATTAGCTGGGGGTTGTGGTGTGCACCTATAGTCCCAGCTACCAGGGAGACTGAGGCAGGAGGATCACTTAAGCCCAGGAGTTTGAGTTTGCAGTGAGTTATGGCGATGCCATTGCACTCTACCCAGGGCGACAGAGCAAGACTTTGTCTAAAAAAAAAAGGAAAAAGAAATCTCCTGTAGCACAGGTGAGAAGGTAGCAGGTGTGCAGGGGATCCTAACTCAATTTAGCTCCAGTTTTGGTGTCCCACTGCAGGTGTCATGCGGGTATGGGCAGCTAGGGGACACTCGGGATCCGCCCACACGTCTGGGCGGAGTGACACCTTCCCGCCATCTGCGTATCAGCTGTCTGGGAATCAACCTCTTCCCAGAGACCTTCCCACTTTCCCAGGAAACAGCACTTGAGTGGAATAACACGGGGATGGCTGCCACTGTGCACTGCTCCGTTTTCCTGCTCGGGCATTTGTATGGCAACCTCAAAGGAGTAACTGGGAGCAGTTCTAGGGAAAAGTAGACAGATGATGACGAACTTCAGCTGGGCTAATTATTAAAAAGAAAGAAGAAGGGAAGGGGGCACATAAGCTGCCCCCCGGAGCTCGTGGCCACCGGCACAGCATCCCCGCCAAGGGACTCTGTTTATTGAGTGATTGTCATGGAGGCAGAAAACATTTTGTCAGAAATACAGAGCACAGAACACAGTGGGTGCTAAATACTTAATCTTACTGGCACCGCACTGCAGAAGCCAGAGCCGTAGATGGCTGTGGGGAAAGGTCTGAGTTATATAAAGCCGCAGGGAGCAAAGATAGCCCTAGGCGCCTATCCTCTCCTCTCTGTCTGTTTTCTGGAAGCTGAAATTTAAGCCGCACCAAGGAATGAAATGATAAAGTGACACCATTTTCCCATGACATGTCAAGGGGTTTAGAGGTGATGGGGCTGCAGCCTGCCCCTCCCTGTTGCTCCATGGTAGGAACCTCTTTATTTATAATAATAATTAACTACCTCCCCTGTGCTACCCTGCATGGGCTTCTGGGGAGGGCTCAGAGGCTGCAGCCTCCCTCCTGCAGCTGGCCTGCTGTGACACAGGTGAAGTCAGAGCACTGGTCACTGGCCACTCAGAACTCTGGACAACTGGACACACAACTTCTGCCCTAAAGCACGTGGCCTTTGTACCATACCCTTGTCCCCTGGAGACTGATCTGGTCTCATGGTTTCAAATGCCACCTAATGGCACCCAGAGGTTCATTTCAATCCAGACCACCCCTCTGAATGCTGACTCCAAATGCCTGGTCAACATGACCACTTCCGATTATGCATGTCCAACATGACACGCCCACGAATGAACTCTGGTCCACCCTCCAAACCTGATCCTCCTGCATCATCATCCCCATCTCAGTTAGGGGTGACCCCTCCTCCAGTTGTCCAGGTCCCCAATCTTGACTCCAACACTCTCTTGCACCTACATCCAGCCCTTTAGCAGATCCCCTCGGCTCTTCCTTCAAAGTAGATCCAGACTCTGATCTGTTTCTTCACCCTGATCACGTCCCCACTGCCCCTCACTTAGACTCTCCCTAAAGCTGGTTCCCTTCCCCGAACCCTTTCCGACTACTCTCAACCCAGCAGCCTGAGTGAGCCTATTAAAACCCAAGTCAGATCTTGCCTTCCCTGCCCAAAACCCTCTGACACATCCCATCCGCCTCAGAGCTAATGCACACGCTTGTGAGCCTGCAGATCTCTGCACCGCACTGGCTCGGCACTCTCAGCTCCCCTCGTCCACGCCCTGCCCCAGACCGGGCCTTCTTGCTGTCCCTACATGGGACAGGCACACTCCCACCTCAGGGCCTTTGCACTGCTGCTTCTCTTTGCCTAGGAGGTTCCTCAGAGCTGCATGGCTCACTCCTTTAGCTCCATTCAAAGATCACCTGGGTGAGCCCTTTTCCAATCACCCTATTGAAAATTGTACCTGCTGCTCTTCCTCCACAGACACATTGAAATGTACCTACTCACTGATCTGCAGCCTTTGTGTGCACGGCCCCTGCTCCTCACTGGCCTGTGAGCCCCAGGAGGGCGTGTCGTTTAGTCTGGTTCGCTGCTGAATCCCACCACAGCCCATGTCTGGCACACAGTAGGCCCTATTAAATATTCACAGAGCGCTGAATGAACAAAGCTGCCTGAAGTTTAGTTTGAGAGATGAAAATAGACCCAAGAACAAGACTAAGAATGCCAGGTAGCAATGGCTGAGTGCCCAGTGAGGGCACAGACAGACACAGCCACTCAGGTGCTCAGGGAAGGCTCCAAAGAGAGAGGATTCCCAGAAAATCTGGGATGAGGGATGAGGTACACACACGTCTGCTGCCCCAGGGAAGACTCTCAGTGGGAGCACGGAGGAGAACAACTAAAGCGAGGGTGCGAGGCCGCCCAGCCCTGGAACACAGCGCTCTCTTTTCTCTGGGTCTCTGGCGGCCCTATGTCCCTGCCTGTCTGTCCAGAGCTTGCCTTTCTCTTACAAAAGGAAGAAAATGACAAAAGAGGAAAACGAAGTAAAACCACAAAAATGATTTGAAAGCACATGGGTCTCAGGAGCCCCAGCCCCTTGGCCCCACTCGGGATCCGTCCTACTGCAGGGCCTGGGCTGATCACGGGCCTCCACCTCCCCGTCTGTCCAGAGCGTGGCTCTCACGGCCTGGCCAGCCAGCGGGGCAGGCGGCCTGTGGCGCTGTTGGTGGGTATGTGCCTGCTTCGGCCTGGAGTCGGGCTCAGCCATTGTGTAGGGTTTGTGCAGCGCCTCCCCTTCCTCCCTGAGGTCTGCTCGTGACCTCAGAGACAGAGACGTGACATTCCTAGGAGATCTCTTCCGGGAGCCAAGACTCTCCTGGGCAGATGGTGTGAGAAGGTGGATAGGCGTGGGGGCCACGGAGAGCAGGGATTGGGGGAGGCTGGCCAGGGGAGGCTCTCGCGCCCTGCAGAAGGGGAAGGTATATTCAGAAATACCAGCAGGTGGGCCAGTTCACAAGAGCCACCGGGAGGACGTGTTTCCCCACACGACGCGGCCTATGACGCACCTCTCTGATTTCCAGGGTGGCGACTAGAGGCGCCCTGGCTCCAGCCGGGCGGGGTCTGAAGTGGGAACTTCAGAGTCGGACTTGGCTGCATTCTTCTGAAATCCCCGGCCTCTGAGAATGAAAGCTGCTGGTCACGTCCTGCCTTCGTCTGCTCCGGGAGAGACCTGGCCTCGAGCCCCTGGGGGCGGAGGCAGCCCCTCCGGCTCCCCGCGCTTTCCTAGTCTTTCAGGAAACGTCTCCGGGCCTGGTGGGGTACGTGCGTCCAGGGGGTGGGGAGGGGGCTGCCGAGCTGGGCCTAGGCCAAAGGGCTCTGTGGGGCGTCCTGTTGGACTTGGCAGCCTGCCCCGCGGTGACTCACGCCTGCTGGTCGTCCCCTACCCACGACACCCCCCTTGAACTCGGTGCTCCAGAAACAGCCTTCTCCCAAGGTCCAGGCAGCACCTCTCAGATCCCTGCCCTTGGATCTTTGTCACACTCCCCGTCTGCTGGACACTTCCTCTGCATTTAACCTTCGGCCAAGTGACCCTGGGCAAGCTACTTCCTCAGTCTGGGACTCAGAAAAGGAGGGGGCCGGACTCGAAGAGCCTGAGGCCCTCAGCTAGAGCACTGCACCCTTTGGGAAAGACAGTTCCTCCTTCTAGCTTGCCCTCCAAAGGACATGTGGTCTTGAGGACAGAAACACTGTCCTCATTCTAGTTCCACATGGGAACCGTATCTACCTCTGCTTTTTCTCCTGCACTGTCTCCTGCCCACCTGGGTGAAGGCCTCTAGCCCTCTGAACCCCTGTCCCAGTCACCCACCCTCACCAGACAATGCCTTTTGTGTACGTGTCTTATTTTCCCCACTAGATTACGAGTCCTAGCTCAACCCAAGCAACAAGACCAATCTTGGCATTCTCCTGGTGGCATGCACCTTGTCAGCAGATGAGCTCCTTTTATCCCCATAGCAGCCCAACAGCAGTGGCACTGTGTTCATCCCATTTTACAGAAGAAACACCTGGGGACTAGAGAGGGAAGAAGTACTCTGCCCAAGGTCATGGGCTGGCATTGAGGCCAGGGGCAGGGCTCTAGCATCTGCATTCGTAACCACACTCCTGGACACCAGCGTGTGGTCTCTCACCACACTGTCTGGTCTTCCCAGTGAAGCCTAAAGCGTCCCAAGAGCAAAAACCAGCCCTTGATTTATGCTGCCAACATTTTTCTTTGTCAAGACTCCTTTGGCTATTCTAGGTCCTTTGAGTTTCCATGCTCGTTTTAGAATCAGCTTGCCAATTTCTGCCAAAAGCCTGCTGGCATTTCCACTGAGACAGTGTTGAATCCAGAGATCAATCTGCGGAGAACTGATATCTTAACAATACTGTCTCCCAGCCCATGCACGTGGCATGTCCCCGATCAATACTTGATTGCATGTCCCCAGAGCATCAGACGGGGCTAGACCTACAGTACTGGTGCAAACCTGACGAATCAAATTGAAATGCAAATTCCTTTTCCTGTTATCCCAAGCTAAGTCCAATTCAGCCACTGCCAGCATCATGAGTGCTTACTGATGACCTTACACACATCATCTCATTTAATCCCCACAGCAACCCTACGGAACGTTAGCATCACCCCCACTTTACCAGTGAGGAAACTGAGGCTTGGAGAAGCAAGAAACCCATCCAAGGTTACATGACTAGTCCATGACAGAGCTGGGATTTGAATGCAGGCCTGCTATTGCCCACCTCGTTGTAGGAAAATAAAAATCAGCTAATATATCCCTAAACCCAAAGAAAATGACCTGGGGCAACTCCATGGTCCAGGACTCCCTGCTAAGGAAGCAACAGTGCAGTGGCTTAGAGTGGCCGTGCTGAGCGGGGATAAAGTCTGTGGCCCAGGACGCTGCCGTGGGTGCAGAGGGACAGGCTGCACAGACCTACTGTCAGCCACCTCCCCAAGACCCTGCACAGCTCATGTCCTCCTGCGTCTGCCCGGGGTCTCCCCAGGCCTGAAGGGCTTGCTGTGGGGGGAGGGTAGGAATGGGACATTTTTGGCCGTCGGGGCTCACTGTGAAGTCATCGTGTTTTCCTAGCAGCTACGTCCGCTCTTGGCCTGTACCCCCAGGGGGAGTTCACACCCACCTGCACATTTTTCCCATAGTGACCTCTCCAAGGGTAGCCCGAGTGTCACTGTGATGAGGAGGGGGTCTGTGTTCTGTCTTATTGCAGTCATGCCTCCACTGCGCCCAGACTTCGGAATCTTATCTACAAAGGCCATGGCCGTACCTCCTGGCCATCCTCACTGCTTCCCTGACCTCCCCCGGCTCCATGGGCCCTTCTTGGCAATGCAGCCACTGCGGGGCAGCTGTACGGCCAGGCAGGGGTCAGGTGCTCCAGGTGGCCTTGGAGTCGCTAATCTGAACTGCAAGGCATCCTTTGGAGGGGAAGCAGACTGCGCAGGCAGACAGACGCACGCTGTCTGGGAGATGGAATGCGTGACAAGGCAGCACTGGCACGTTCACACACGCGCACGCATACACACGCACGTCCTGCCCTTTCTTACTTCCCAGGAGGGAGCAGACTCGGTCAGGAAAGGACACCCAGGAGGCCGAGAGCTGGGGCTTGCCGTGTCCTTTATTACAATGCTTGATTTGGGGGCGACTGTGTTTAAGGCAGCTAGGGCCCAGAACAGAGGCAGCTAGGGCCCAGAGTTAGGCTGCCTGAGTGTAAAACCAGCCCCCGGACAGACCATCACTTGAGGAAAGCCTTTGGTGCTTTCGCTCTCGTGAGATGTGGGTCCCCTCCCTCCCTCCCTCCCCTCCTCCCTCTCTCTCCCTCCTTTGATACTTAACATGACAGCCAGTGCAAATAGCAAGGACTTGGAGGGAGGGGACCTCAGTCCTCTGTCTGCTGCCAGTGCCCCTCACAGCTGCTCCTGGAGCCAGTGAAAGGCGCTGCTGCTGTCCTGACCCCGGCTCCACCCCTACCTCAAGGGTCTGGAGGCCCCAAACAAAGTCCCAGCCCCAGGCCCCCTCCCAGGCTGCCAGCTGAGCCATATGGACGGCCACGGGCCCCAGCAGGGCACAGGCCGAGCCACAGGCTGAGCTAAGGGAGATTTACTGCTGTGCCAGGGAAAGGGGCCAGGGGTCACCCAGGCCACCCCCCGCCCCACACAGAAGGCTCTTCTAGACTCAGCAGTTGACTGGGGGGAAAGGGTGGCAACGAGCATGGTGGGAGAAGAGGAAGGACCCGTGGGCCGGGCTGGGGTGAGGCCAGGGAGGGAGAACGGCTGGACTCAGGGTCCTTCCTCTCCCTTCTGAGTTCCAGGTGTGGACTCTGCACCCCAGGAGTTCTGATCTTCTAGCTCAGAGCAGTTAGGGCCAAAGGGCAAACTCTGACTTAAAATGGTCACCTCTCCAGCCCACGTCCTGTCTAGTGTCTGCTCAGCGCTCGGCATGGAGCCGCACAATGACAATGGCGATCGTTAGCGCCTGGGACTTGCTGAGGGTTGCTACATGCCAGGCACTGCTTTCAGTCCTTACACGTACTGTCTCACTGAATACTCCTAAGAACCCTATCATCATCCTGCCACGCAGAGGACGAAATTGACACATAGAAACATCAGGTCGCTTGGCCAAAGTCACGCAGCTCTTAAGCGGCGGCACTGGGATTTGAACCTGCACAGGAATGCAGCCCCTGAGTCCAGGCCTTTGACCCCGCTCACCGCTGGGCTCAGATGCTGAAAGGATCTACAGAATGAGGCTCGGCTTCAAGCAGAGCCAGGTGGCGCCCCAATCCCAGTACTGGGGGGCAGTTCTGCTGGCAGAGAGCCCTGAGCTTGCAGCCCCTCCCGAACACCAGGCACAGGCAGACTGCTTTGCCGGCAACTCCCCAACTGCCCACCAGTTCTCTCTGACCCCCATGGCTCACTCTTGCTGGGTCGGGGCTGCACGGGTGTATCCAGCCCCACAGAGGAGGAAGGGTCATGGGCTTTGGGACAAGGGACAAGGGATCTCGGACAAGTTATTCAAACTCAGCTTCAGCTTCTTCATCCCCCAAATCCGGCAGGGTTGCTATGACGATGAACCTACATAAAAGTCCTGAGCCAAATGCCCGGGCAGTGGTTCTCAACTACAGCTGCATGTTGGACTCACCTGGGAAGCTTTAAGCAATACTGATGCCCGGGTCCCACCCGAGATGGCAACTCAACTTGCCTGGATGTGGCCTGCGCATTGGCATTTCCAAAGGTCCCCAGGTACTGCCAAGGTACACAGTAGAAATCTGGTAAATGGCAGCTGTTGATGACGATGACACCAAGGCTGGAGCTAGTTCATGGCAAAGCCAGGGTCACAGCTCGTTTTTTACTCCTAGGCAGTCTCTTAAGAATCCCTAAGTCCCTTCCCCTGGGTTTGGTCTCTGGGAATTCTCACTTTTGAGAGCCTTTTGCCCTCCTAGATGGTCTCGTGGCTGGGCCTGGCTCCTGGGCCCATTTCAGAGGGAACTGTGATTGTCTTCAGGCAGGCAGGTTTCTGTGGGATGCTGACTGTGAGGACGGAAGTGTACCCCCAGGCTGAGATGCAAGAAGCCCCCAGGAGTGCAGGCCAGCGGCAGTGGGGGCTTCAGGATGCATCATGCCATCTAGACTACTCTGTGAAAGAGCATCCCAAGTCAGGTTCCATTTCTGAAAGTTATTTTTCTCATTTGTAGTCACTTATAGCAACCGCAGAGTTTAGGTTTGGGATCTCTAAGAGCCAGAATGTCACTTGTCTATGTGGCTCCTTCTGCCTTTTTGTGGGTTTTCCATAAAAGAAAGAGAAGGAAGAAGGGTGGAGAAGGAGAGGGAGAAAGGAAGGAAGGAGGGAAGGAAGAAGAAAAGAAAGACAGAAGGAAAAGAGGGAAGGAGGGAGGAAGGAAGAAGGGATAGAAGGAAAAGAGATTCACTTTGCTGCCTGTTTTTTCCAGAAGCAAAGAAGCAAAGGCCAAACTGCCCGGGATGAAAAACCTGACATTCGCACCTGCAGCAAGGAGCTCAGGGCCACGGGCTGGCCTGTCTGGGGTTTGCTTCTCAGCAGTGATGGGGAAGAAGTCGGATCGGAGGCGGCCATTCCTGAGAGTGTGGATGGTAGTGGGCTTTCCCTGAGTCACTCACATGGACGCGTGCATGCACGCACACAGGTGCTCGCTCTGCCCATGGCCCGCAGCTCACAGTGCTGACGTATGCTAAATGCCCTGCAGGCACCCAAGCTGGAAACTCCCAAGTCCCTCTCTGTCACTTCTCACATTCACCCGGTCACTCGGAGTGGACCACTCAGACCACTCTGGGAGCATCCCCTGACCCTCAGGTCTCACTGCCACTGTCTGAGTTGAGGCTCCTCACACCCTTCCTGCTCCCACAGGAGGCTCCCAGTAGGACACCCCCAATAGGACGTCCTGCTCCCCAGAGCCCTCGTGCGGCCCCCCTCTGCCCGCTGCAGAGGGGACATCATCTTGTTCCTTATGCACCTTCGACGGTGCCCCTGAGAGCAGAGGGTATGGTCCCCCCACCTGGTAGGGCAAACAGTGCCCCTCCCTGGTCCCCCTCCCCCTCCCTCTTCCACCCCTGCTCCCCACCACACACCTCATTCCAGGGACAACCCCCATTTTTCTGCACACGACTCTTTCCTGCTTCCCGCCTCTGCTCACGCTTGTGGCTTAGCCTGGAAAATGCTCTTCCGCACTCTTCTTCATCTACTGCTCCAGTACAGCCACTGGGACTCAGGTCTTCGTCCCTTGCTCTGAGAGACGTCCCCAAGCGGTTCTTCCTCTCTAGAGTCTCAGAGCGGTCTGGGTGTACCTCTGTGACATCACTTAGCACGCTGGCTTGTAGCTACTGGGCTGTCTGTCTGCACCCTACCCCCCAAATCAGATTTAGGGGTCCCCAGTGGTGGGAGAGGGTCTTTTTCACCTTTCCACCAGGACCTTGCCTGGCACATAGGAGGTGTTCGGCTGATAAATGAATGAATCTTGGAGTGGAAAAGGCCGTCCCCACCAGAGTGCACACAGGGCAATGTGAGGCTGACAGAGCACGCGTGAGAGTAAGGGAGGGGACGGGGATAGGTGGCCCACGTGGGTAACAGAGTACACGTGGGTGTGGTTGTGTAAGGCTACAGGGAAAGAGTGCAGACTGGGGCCTCTGAGCTCGGTGAACTGGTGTCAGAGGACAGTGGTCAGCCCGTGCAGCTTCTCTGGGTTTCCCCAGGCCTGCGGGGACGGCGGCAGCCTGTGGCAGGCGGCAAGGACACTGAATTCCCAGCCACGTGGGAGGAAGCGTCTCCAGTTGAGAGGACAGCGTGGGTGGGATGAGGTGGAAATCCCAGCTGTGAAGCTGCAAGTCACAGTCAGGAGGGGACAGCCAGTCTCGGGTGCCCTGGCTCCTGGGCTGCACCCCATTCACTCATCAGTCCCTTCATCCCTGTGCCCCCAGTGCCAGGACAGCTGGGTGTCAGGAGAACTGTGCTGTTCTGGAACCAGAGTCCTGGGCTCTAGGATTTCTTGGACTGGTAAAATTTGAGGGTTGCCAATATTTTATTTTGTGAAGGATTTTTTTTTTTTTAAAAGCCTTCATCCATCATATTATAAAAGAAAGGACAATTTAATGCCAAGATAGTAGGAAGGATGCAATCTCAGAGTAATGGCCAGCCCTTCCCAGAAAGGGCAGTTGGCAACTGTTCAAGTCACTCCATACATAAGCCGCGCTGGTGCAGCTTGCAGTGTAGACAGTTGCTGCATGGACTGGCACCTGGGAACCCCTCAGCTAAGGCCCTCCCAGGTGGTCCGGATGTGTGGTGGCGTGCATGGGACCCCATGTCTAACAGAACTCGGCCTTCCCCAAAGAGAAGAAGGAGCCACTCACTAACAGCTAGGACCAGGACAGGTACACGTTAATTGAGGATAAAGGAAGAAAGCATTTGTAATCTGGGGTGTGCTGGGAAGGCAGGCCTGGGCAGGGGTGAAGGATCTACCAGGCAAAACTCCACATTCCACACCCCTGCCCCCAATGGCTCTGGTGCTCCAAGTCTGGTGGCCTAGTGGCCAGTGGGGGGGCGGGCAGCAGCTGCCCCGGGTCGCAGGCGCCCGGCATTCCTCTCCTAAGCTCCACACGGGTACCCGGCCCCATTTATAAGGCACGGGGAGCCAAGGAGTCTGTGTGGCCCCGCCAACTCAGCCCCGAGGCCAGAGCAGGAACCCAAGCCGGAGGTCAGGGCTGAGTCACCCCCCATGCCAGCCCCAGAACCTGCCGACCTGCAGCGTCCCAGAGCCCCAGGCACCTGACCTGTGGCCCTCCGGGTGTCTTGAGGGCCTGGGACCTGGGCCAAGGAAGGGGAAGCTGAGAGAGCCGGGCAGGGGGGCCGGGAGGGTGAGGGGCGGGTGGTATTCATGCCCCCTGGGCACTGCACGCTTTAAATAGCTCAGCTTCTCTCTGTCTCGCAGTCCCGTCACCCCTGCCAGCGCCTGCCTGAGTTTCCACATCAGAGAGGGCGGATTTCCAGGTCAGCGTGGGGAGGGGTGGGACCCGGGGTAACCTGGCTTCCTCTGGCCACAGAGGCTTCGGAGAGGAAAGTGAAGTGCCGCCCCGTGCCCCTGCAGTCAGCTGGCTTCATCCTCCGGCCAGGCAAGGGCCTTGGAGCACGATGCGATGCGTGAGGGGCTTCGTGCGGCTTCCCTTGTCTCCCTGGAGACGTCCACGCGCAACCTAGGCCACCTCCCGATTGAGTCAGTAAACCTGTGACCACACACCCGCACCCAGAGAGAGCCTCTGGCAGGCTTGGCCCTCCCTCCATGCCCCGGGTCCAGGTTACCGCCCGGCTGGGCCCATAAGCCACCCCTGCCTCCGTGGAACCTCCCGTGGCCCTAAGTCTTGGTCGCCACGCTCCTCTAACCCAGGCCTTTACCCTGCAGCCCTGGCAGCAACATAGCAGTTTGAATCATGACGGCACTTTGCAGCTGTACATTTCTGTGGCACTTTACAGTTTACAAACTATTTTCACGTCCTTATTTCACAAGATCTTTCCAACTACCCTGTGCACTATGCAGGGCAGATATAAATAATCCCCATTTTACAGCCAACAAGATTGAGACAGCCAGAAATATTAGGGGAAGTATCCAAGTTCATATGTCAAATGAGTGGCACAATCAAGACCAAAACCCAGGCCTTTTACTGCGCTGAGAACGCTTCCTCTCCCTGCGCCCCTCCCTTTCTCCTCTTTGACAAAGGCGGGAGGAGGGAGACCGACACAAGACGAGGGGGAGGAGAGGGCAGGGCCATGTGTCTTCTCTCCCAGGCCCTGAACCCTGCTGCTGGCTCCATAGGTCACTTTCACAACCCAGAACAAAAATCTCACTAGATATGGCCTCAGACCGCCCGGCTCCAGCCGCCCTCGCCGGCAGACGCACGCGGACACACAGAGAACGGGCTGTTATCTCTCCTCTCCAGCCCGTTTCCTCCACTTCTCACACAGCAGATTTCTTCCAGCCTGGCTGCCTCCCCTGGTCACCACCCACAGCCGCTGGCCCCTGGGGCCCCGCCAAGTCCCCCGCACCCTCTTTGCCCTAGACTGTGACGCCGAGTCCCTGCTAATCAGACAGTCGCCTCTGCCCTCCCAGCCACCACCCCCAGAGTTCCCTGGAAATGTCCCTTCTGCAGGCCCAGCCCCCGCTGCGACGACGCATGGCTTTGCACACACAGCTGACTTGTGTTTGCAGGGACAGACAGGGGCTGGCGCTGGGGCCGGAGCCAGGCGGCACTGGGAGGGTGGGGCAGAGGGGGAAAAACACAAAGTCCAGAGAACAAACTTTTGCAAGCAAGCCTTCTGGGGTCATTTGGGAGCCTGACGACAAGCGGGGAGGGGACTTGCAAATCCAGAAGCTCGTGAAGGCAGGGATGGGGGTCTTCACCTTCCGTGGCTCCCCCAGCAAACATATTGGCAGGAGGGTCCTTTGTGATGTGAGCGCAGGGAAAGCCGTGCCAGCCAGGAAGAGATGGGAGGACCAGAAGTGAGGAAAAGATGGGGCTTCTGAGCCTATCTGCACTCCCCTCCTCCTCAAGCCTGACCCCATTCCTCTGCCTCCCCTAGGTACACAGAGGGTGCTCAATAAATGCTTGTTAGGCTGAACTGGGCTCTGGCCATCCTGCCTTTGTGGGGCTCTTCTTCCAACTAGCCCCTGAGCCCTCCTGCGCACACTGGCAGGACAGGCGGCCCGGGGAGCTGGCTGCGATAGCCAACATACCAGACAAGTGTCTTGAATCGTCCCCACGCAAAGCTTCTCCTTTATAAGGCAGAGGAGCCGGTGTCCGCGTGCCCTCCAAGTCTGCAGGGAGAGGACACGCACCTACCAAGGCAGCAGAGGTGCGTGTGCAACGCTGGGTTAAGTGGCCCTCGCCCTCCCACAGCCCCCATCCGACCCCTTCAGTTCCGAGCCTGACTCTGAACCGAATCCACAGCCGCTGGAATGTACAGTGATCATGATAAGTCAAGTTGTACGGCAGGAGTTTTTTTAAAAAAGGGCATGGCAGCAGCAGCAAAGAAAGCTTTTTCTTTCTCTGGGTGTCACTCTGGGCTGAGTGCTGGGGAAACTTTAGAAGGGCTCCTTGGGGTTGAGCAACCCCAGGCTGCCTCGGCTCACACCCGGGGGTCCCACTTTGTAATACCCTAGGGCGTTAGAAATGACACGGCATGTGGGCTCTCCCTCACGTGTTCTTTCTCTCTCTCAGGCCTGGTGATCAGGGAGGAAGAGACCAGTTAAAGGTGCCACCACCCTTCCCCTGGCCTAGGTGGAGGTGCTGGTGCAGTCTCATTGGAGACACGATCTGTTTCCTCGGGGCTCCTGTCTCTGCAGCCTGTCACAGGAGGCTCCACCTGCTGCCTGACCACCAGGGCTGTATACACAGGGGCGCTGACAGATGTCCAAACACCAGGGCACTGGTGGACCCACAGACCAGCACCCACCCTAACCCAGGGCTACAGCCTCCAGCCCCTGGGCCTACCAAGTGGGAGCAAAACAAACCAAACTGAGTTTCTTTCTCTTTGCATTCATGAATCATGAGGGTGATGGGCTGGAAACTAGCCGGGCGGGAAGGAAGGACACAGAGGAGAAGCCAAGGCTGGCCTGGGAGGACAAGGAGCCATCCTGCTGTCTGTCTGCAGCTTGGTGGAGAAGGGAAGCAGCAGATCCGAGCCCCCTGCTGAGCGCTGGCCTGGAAGCTGCCTCCGAATTCTTTTGGTCATAAGATGACAGTGGGCAGAGCACACGGCCACTGTTTGTCTGCGGGGAGGTGGCTCTGAGCAACACTGCCATCTACACACCGGCCTCTTATCTCGTTTCCCTGCCACCTGTCGTTGGTCTTATGCCTGTGCACCCCCCAACCCCATGCGCACTTGTGACCAAACAAAGCACTCGGGCAGCAGCTCATTCTGAGGAGGTGGGGGATGGGGCCCCAGGGACTTGGCTCTAGGTCTGCCTCTGTCACTGATCAGCAGTGTGACTTTATGTGTTTCCTAAGCTCTCTGGGATTTTCTCTCCCCATGTGTAAAGTGGGATGTTCATACCCACCTCACAAAAGTCTAATGGGTACTCAGGGTCCTCAGTGTCTGTACACAGCTGGCATCCAATAAGTGCCCACCCACCTGCAAGGGAAGAGTAAACAGTCCTTCTGGCCAGACCCCCGACAGGAACCCCAGACGCAGTGATGCTGGTCTATGTTATTTTTATACTGCCAGGCACATCCCACTGTTCACGCCTCAGCCACCTGATGAGGCAGGTGTTATCCATTAGCCCCATTTCACAGATGGGCAATTGAGGCCAGAGAGGCCACATAATTTGTTCTAGCCCACAGAGCTATGAGTACTCGAGTTAACTCAAACTGGGGCTGTCCAGATCCTGTCCTCTGTCTTCAGCATCATTGTCAGACCAAGTAAAAAGAAATGGACTGTCACTCTGCGCCCTCCAAGGACCAGCATTAGCTGGTAGGTTAAAGTGTCCCTACACGGTGGTAGTGAGAATGCTCCCACAAGGTTTGGGGGTTAGGGAGCACTGCAAACCCCAGATGCCTGGCCACGCACACTGTCCCTGCCCTGGTGGCTGGCATTTCAGTGAGGTGTGGCCCTCAGCGCCCACCCTCGCCTCCCTCTCAGGCCTGCCTGGGGACCCCCAGTCCCGCCCCCTTCCTGTCTCACAGTCCACCATGGGTGACAGGAGATGCCGTCTTGGCTTAGAGGTAAAAATTAGAAACAGAGAGCCCAGGGCCCGCCACAAACTGTCCCTTCTCCCAAGGGACCCAAAGCCTGAACAGCCACCTCCCAGGTTCCCCCTGTACAAACCCCAGCTGAGAGTCCCCTCAATGAAGACAGATTAGGACCCTTTTTCTACCAAAAGGGAATGCCCCCGGCTTTCCCCTGTGCAAGTTCTGGAGGATTAAACTTGCTCTAAGTGAGCTCAGGACTGATGCTCTCACCCCTCCCCTGTGCTACCTGGGGCTCCTGCTCCCTGACTGATAAAAATGTGCCCTTCGAATGTGAACATCTCTGAATGAATAGCTAAAATAAGTAACTACAAAAGAATCAGCCCCATTTTCCTCCTGGCTGTCGCAAGTTCATTAGAAGACGGGCTGAGAAGTGCCCTCCTGACTCGGGCTCCCATGACGCCCACAGACATTTTTTTCCTAGAATTTTAAGCCTTGTGGCCTGTTTGCTTTCTACTTCAGGAACATCCTAACAAGGGTGGCTGCTGAACACCCCCAGGAAGAATCCTACCAGAAGGTTCCATAAACTGTACAGCAATGACTCCAGGCACCCCAGGCGTGGGACCACCAAGTTGGTGGTGTGGAAACACAGTGACCCCCGCTTCCCACTGCTGGGGACCTGAGGCATGCCTGTTCTGGGGTCCAGGCATGTGTAGCGGGGGGAATGCTTGCTAGGGGCCTGGGGGCCTGAGGGGAGTGGGCAGAGCGGAGGGAGCCGCCCCCATATGGAAGCCCCATTTCCCCGTCACGAGGCTGTTGAGGCCGGACAAGGCTGCAGCCCAGTCCCCGTCCCACTGCCCCGCGGCCTGCTCTCGACCCAGCTGCAGTCCCTCTTGTCCACTCCTACTGCAGCGAGAGAAGCGTGCTGACAGCCAGGGCTCTCCCCACAACCTCTTCCTGCCATTTGAGAAGGAAAATAAACAACACTATTTAAAAATGCAGCTTCAGCTGAGCTTGTTAAACGTCCTTCGTTATAAGGGCAGCTGGGTCCCCTGGGCACAGAGAGAGGCATCTCTGGGCAGGCATGGCCCTTGGGGAACCCAGGACCTATACTCCATCCTTCTAAGCTGCCTGAGACCTCTGTGGCCCTCCTGTGGCCTCCAGGAGCCTTGGCTGCCTCGGGCACACAGTGGGAATAAGCACCTGCTCTGGGGGTTTGGATGGGACCCTTGCTGGGGGTCCCGGTTCTAGCCTAACCCCCAGCCTGGAGTTTCTAGACTCAGGGCTAGGCTAGAAATTGCACACAGGAGGTGGCTTGGTGGCAGAGTCACCATGATATGGCTGAAATCGTCTCTGTGAGACACCCACCAGGATGCCAAGATGCTGGGAGTGGCTGCTGGCAGACAGGGCTGGCCTTGTGCACTGGCGCCCCCTGCAGGCAGCTCTGCCCTACCCCCAGCAGTGACAACTCCAGAGCACACACAAGCCAACCAGGCCCCACACTGGCAGGTGGGTGGTCCAGGACCGCAGACTCATGCAGGTGGGGGCATCAGGGATGGAATCTGGTCTTCACTGTCAACCCACTGACCAGTCAGTCAGCAACGGGCATTTAACAGGCACCCTCTGTATGCCTAGCTCATCCGCTTTGGAATACCAAATTGCTGGAAGGGACCTCTGAAATCACTTCTTCTAACCCCCATATTTCACGGGCAAGGAAGCTACCCCAAGGGTGGAAGGCCTGGCCTGAAGTTGCCCAGCTAGAGAAAGGCAGGGCTGAGACTCAAACCCGGGTCTCCTGTAGCCGAGGGCGCTTCCTCCTAACTGAACCTTTAAATCTTTTTTTTTTTTTTTTTTTTTTAGACAGAGTCTCACTCTGTTGCCCAAGCTAGAGTGAGTGCCGTGGCGTCAGCCTAGCTCACAGCAACCTCAAACTTCTGGGCTCAAGCAATCCTTCTGCCTCAGCCTCCCAAGTAGCTGGGACTACAGGCATGTGCCACTAGGCCCGGCTAATTTTTTTTTTTATATATACTTTTAGTTGGCCAATTAATTTCTTTCTATTTATAGTAGAGATGGGGTCTCGCTCTTGCTCAGGGTGGTTTCGAACCCCTGACCTTGAGCGATCCGCCCGCCTCGGCCTCCCAGAGAGCTAGGATTACAGGCGTGAGACACCGCGCCCAGCCATGCCCGGCTAGTTTTAAAAAATTATTTGTAGAGGCAGGGGTTCTCACTACATTGCTCAGGCTGGTCTCAAACTCCTGGGCTCAAGTGATCCTACTGCCTCAGCCTTCCAAAGTGCTAGGATTAGGTGTAAGCCATTGTGCCTGGCCTTATTTTTGGATTTTTGAATCATGTATATGTATACTAAGATTTTAAATACAAATCAAGTAAAATGATAAAAACAAAATCCCCCAAACAAAAAATAAGTCCAACAAATACTTCCTCTTCCATGAAAACACCCTGAAACAAATAACAAAAGTTCTAAATAGATTTTGAGTATATTGGCTCTACACCTTGTAGTCAACCTCCTGAATTAGGCTTGGAATGGCTATGAGCAATCCAACATATTTTTGCTAAGAAAGCCGGGCATTCTTAAGTTATCTTGTGCTTTCCGTTTTTTTTTTTTTTTTTTTTTTGAGACAGAGTCTCACTCTGCCCTGGCTAGAGTGCCATGGCGTCAGCCTAGCTCACAGCAACCTCAAACTCCTGGGGCTCAGGCGCTCCTTCTGCCTCAGCCTCCTGAGTAGTTGGGACTACAGGCATGTGCCACCATGCCCGGCTAATTTTTTCTATATCTTTTTAGTAGGCCAATTAATTTCTTTCTATTTTTAGTAGAGACGGGGTCTCACTCTTGCTCAGGCTGGTCTCGAACTCCTGAGCTCAAATGATCCACCCGCCTCGGCCTCCTAGAGTGCTAGGATTACAGGCGTGAGCCACTGCGCCCGGCCGTGCTTTCTGTTTTTTAATGAAGCTTATTATACTTTGTAATAGGTTACAATATCACCATAATATTGTATAGTTGCACTCAATTTAAATTTTCACTTCATATGTCCAGAGGCATAATTCAAACTCTCTTAAACAATTTTTAACATTAATTTAGTTAGATCATCTATTAATATAATTACTACATTGCCCTATCCATGGCCCATGGGCTTTGTGAGTTTTCCTTTTTTCCTTTCTTTTTCTCCCTTTATACATATTCTGGTTAAATTCTTTTTTTTTTTAAAGAGTCAAGGTCTCACTGTGTTGCCCAGGCTGGTCTCAAACACCTGAGCTCAAGACATCTTCCTGCCCTAGCCTCCCAAGTAGTTGGAACTACAGGCATATGCTGCCTTGCCCAGCTTCTGGTTAAATTCTTGAGAGCTGTCTAAAGATCGTACAAAATTATGCAAGTACTATCCATTTAAAAATACTGGCTACATGTGGTATATCTATGGCAATAACATGGAAAATAGAGAATTTCCTGTTTATGTCTGAAGTATATGTTTTTATAATGAGAATCAAATTTTATCTTGTGATCTAACACAGATTTTACTGGTCTTAAGAAAGTCAATGCATGGGTTGCCTCTCTGAAAAATCAACCAGAACATTTTTTAAAGAAAATCCAGGCCGGGCGCGGTGGCTCACACCTGTAATGCTAGCACTTTGGGAGGCCGAGGCGGGCGGATGGCTCAAGGTCAGGAGTTCGAAACTAGCCTGAGCAAGAGCGAGACCCCGTTTCTACTAAAAATAGAAAGACATTAATTGGCCAACTAAACATATATAGAAAAAATTAGCCGGGCATGGTGGCACATGCCTGTAATCCCAGCTACTTGGGAGGCTGAGGCAGGAGGATCGCCTGAGCCCAGGAGTTTGAGGTTGCTGTGAGCTAGGCTGACGCCATGGCACTCTAGCCCGGGCAACAGAGTGAGACTCTGTCTCAAAAAAAAAAAAAAAAAAGAAAATCCAAATCTGCACTCTGATGGAATGAATTCAGGACACTGCCCCAGGCTTTTTCCTAGAAATTCCATCCTTCCCTTTGGGTTGAATAAATTACAAGAGCACTGCTTCTTAAGATTTAATATAATGCTCACCCTTTTTAGGCCAAAGTACCAATGGGTGAATTTTAAAGCCAGAAAAATATGTATTTATTTCCCTTATATAATAGTTCAAAGGAACAAATATCCTGAAACTCATTTATTAGTCATTTGCTGTGAATTTCCTTTTTTCTTGGGTATTAAAAGTAATGCTGCTTGAAGTGCCAGTCTGCTACAAAATAAGAAGCTTGTGCTAGAATGTAAATCAACACATTGCTTTCTTCTTCAACAAAGTCTTGTTGTATAAAAAAAAAATTAGCTGAATCAAATAGTGTGTTTAGTGACACAACTGATTTATATCATGGTGCCAGGTCTTTATCTTGTCTTGGACCAGTAAAAAACTGTTAAGACCAGTGGTTGGTCCAACAATCCATATTTTGAAAAGCAAGGGATTTAAAATAGAACAAAATATGGTCCAAAAAACCTCTCAAGAATCTTACAATGTGGCCGGGCTCAATGGCTCATGCTTGTAATCCTAGCACTCTGGGAGGCTGAGGTGGGTGGATCACTCAAGGTCAGGAGTTCGAAATCAAACTGAGCAAGAGCGAGACCCCCGTCTCTACTAAAAATAGAAACAAATTAATTGGACAACTAAAAATATATAGAAAAAATTAGCCGGACATGGTGGCACATGCCTGTAGTCCCAGCTACTCGGGAGGCTGAGGTAGGAGGATCGCTTGAGCCCAGGAGTTTGAGGTTGCTGTGAGCTAGGCTGACGCCACGGCACTCTAGCCCGGGCAACAGAGTGAGACTCTGT
>CAUYRT010024601.1:0-34034 GCA_963574885.1 Lepilemur ruficaudatus
GGTATTAGGGGTCTCAATAGGGGGTAGGAAATCCTCTAAAACTGATTTATGTGAATAGCTGTACAACTTGGTAAATTTAATAATAGCCATTTAATTGTACACTTAAAATGGAGTAAAGGCATGATATGTAAATTACACTTCAATAAAGAAAAAAAGAATTAAATACAAAAAAAAATAAAGAAAAATTAAACATAAAAAAAAAAGAATCAAGGGCACAACTCAGAGGTAAATTACATCCTCCAGGTGTACATGAGCCAGTTACGCATATAGTCAGAGATTGAAGCATTTTTCACAAACTGTTGTAGGCCAGAGAAGCTGAGCAATTTGCTCACACTCGCACATTTAGGAAAGAAAACAGTCCAGAAAGGTCGAGTCCCTCATTCCATCAGCACACACTTCAAGTATGTATAAGCGGGAAACCATCCGGAAAGTTTTGCAATTACAGTATCATCTAGCCAGCAGTTCCCCAACTTGTCCACATTCAAACCTCGCTGGAGTGAACATGTGCTTCATCAAAGACACCTCTGACTTCTGGAAGATGGGATTCGTTTGTGCCGACCAACTTTCCAGGAACACATGAAACTATTCTAACAGGCCATAAATCATCCATTAATAATTCAGTATAGAATTTTGCATGGAATTAACGTCGGTATGAGGTTTTTGAGACCTGCCAATTCCTTGAAACTGTGTGAGCCACTCCCAGTCCTCAGGCACCCCCTCAGCAGTCACCCTGCATCTCCCTGCACTGGGCCTGACAGTCACTTAAAGCTTCAAAACACACCTGTGCCATCTCCTCAGGCACCAACAACTTCAACTTCTCTTGGTCATTTCCAGTGGAGACTGTTCTCCTTGGTAAAGAAAGTAAAAGCCAACTGACTCAGAGTGATTCTGCTTTCTCTCTACCTTTGCTTGAGAATAAACCTGAAAAATCCCTTCTTTTGTTATTAAATTTTCAAGAACCTTCTTTTGGTCTGATATTCTTATTCCACGCCTATGCCACCCTTTCGTGTTTGTTTGTTTTTTTCATAGCCACTGACAAAGACTGTCTCCTTGACCAAACTTTAGTCAGGCTCCTCTGAGCCCAACGAGGCCCTGCCCTTGGACATGTTCCCCACCCCACCCTCACTGTCTGATCAAATTCCTCACACCTCATCATCACCTAGGTCATGACTTATCACCTGGCCTGTCTCCAGCAATAATCCTGCTAGATCGGTTTAGTCAGAGTCTCCCTCACCCCTGAAGTTTGCTCTTGGTAATTTTCTATCCACTGAGCTCCAACCCTGCTCCTTGGCTATAAATTCCCATTTGCCCATGCTGTTGGCAGAGTTGAACCCAATCTCCCTCCCCTTCTGCAAAGCCCTATTGTGATAGTCCCTACACCTATCTCTATAGTCCTGAATAAAATCTGTCCTACCATTTTAACAAGTGTCAGAATAATTTTTTCTTTAACATCTCCTTTGGGCACTTTTTGTATATATATGAAGGGTCTTCAGAAAATTCATATAAGATGCACATTATTAAAAAACCATGCATAGATTTCAAAAAATGTTTGTACCAAAATAAACTCATACTAGTTATAACATGTCTGAACAGGATCTAGTTTAAGGCAGTAAGAAGGTTAGGATATCAGTTTAAAGAGCCCCTATCAAAGCAACATGAATTCTACTAATATTGAAGCAAGACGTGAAGCTTGGGTAGAAGAACAGTGAAATCACTGACGCTTTTCAAAAATGCAATGCCCCAAAGAAATCAGAAGTTTATGAATGGATAACTCATTTTAACAAGGAATGAGACAATACTGAAGATGAGGCCTGCAGTGGCAGAACATGCACATCAATTTGCAAGGAAAAATTAATCTTGTTCATGTCCTAGTAGAAGAGGACTGACAATTAACAGCAGAAACTATAGCCAACACCACAGATATCTCAATTGGTTCAGCTTACACAATTCTGATTGAAAAATTAAATTTGAGCAAACTTTCCACTCAATGGGTGCCCAAACCAGATCAGCTGCAGACAAGAGCAGAGCTTGCAATGGAAATTTTATACAAATGGGAGTAAGATCTTGAAGCATTTCTTCAAAGAATTATAACAGGACATGAAACATACTTTCACCAGTATAATCCTGAAGACAAAGCACAATCACAGCAATGGCTACCAAGAAGTGGGCGTAGTCCAACCAAAGCAAAAGTGGACCAAAGTGCCAAGGGCAAAGGTCATGGCAACAATTTTTTGGATGCTCAAGACATTCTGCTTGTTGACTTTCTGGAGGGCCAAAGAACAATAACATCTGCTCATTATGAGAGTGTTTTGAGAAAGTTGGCCAAAGCTTTTGCAGAAAAATGCCCAGGAAAACTTCACCGGAGAGTCCTTCTCATTCTTTTCACCAAACAAGAGCAATTTTGGTGAGAGTTTCAATAGGAAATTTGTAAGCATCCACTTTACACTCTTGATTTGGCTACTTCTAATTTCTTTTTGTTTCCTAATCTTAAAAAATCTGTACAGGGCACCCACTTTTCTTCAGTTAATTATATAAAAAAGACTACATTGACATGGTTAAATTCCCAGGACCCTCAGTTCTCCAGGGATGAACTAAATGGCTGGTATCATTGTTTACAAAAGTGTCTTGACCTTGGTGGAGCTTATGATGAGAAATAAAGTTATTTTTATTTTATCTTTTAATTCCATTTTTCCATGAGCTTTTTGAAGTCCTCTTATATTTTAAAGTGAGAGCTCATCTCTCATCCAAGAACTTTCTTTTTAGCCTCAAAATCAAGTGACTTCTCTTTGCTTCTTTCTCTAGATCACTCCCTCATACTCCTCATCTCGTAAGAGGCAAAATCAGGATTCTATTCCAAGACTGTTTGCCTGTGGAGCCTGAGTCCTAGATACCAAGCTCTATTATACCTGTATCATCTGTAAATTTGTCAATAATTAAGCCCCTGATTAAAAACCCAGTCAATAACAGAAGCTTGAAGTCTCTACCCAAATGCACCTCAATCATTTAAGCACATGAACAAAGAAACCAGAGGGGACCTGTGGTCCAGACAATTAGAGTGATTTACCCAATGTTGAAAGATAATTTTTAAAGGTAAAATCGACTCTCTATATGTTAAATCATGATATAAAAGAACATGTGCCAAATATGTTATTTAACTCATCTAACTGGTAGAGTTAATACAATATTACTGGTACAACCAATACAATATTACAGCCAGTTCAAAAGAAAACTCCAACTACCACACATTTATGGTCAGATAAGAAATACTGAAATAAATTTACTATGCAAACAAGCAAAACTGGAAGAACCGGTCAATACCTGCAGGACAATAAACAATTGCATTCCTTAGGAGACAATTTCCTTTTAAGATGAGGAATTATTTGCATTTCTGTCAGTTTTCTATAATTTAAGTTCTATCACTTCAGAGTCATAAAATAGCCTAATCAAAAGCCATCAAAGGAGCATAACCCTATAAAATCAGATAATCCCCAAAGGTTGCAACATCCCACTGAAAGAACATCCAGCAATCTCTTTTGCCCATTTCAAATCTTCCAGTTTTTCCCTACACCAGAGTCAAACAGCAGTAACAGTGAGTCCAGAAAAGAAACAGGAGTGTCAACAAAAAGGGTTGCATCTAAGCAGTGTTACAAAGATGGCCACGTTTAGTGGTTAGGGTCATGGGCTCTAGAAACAGACACCTGCTCTCCCTCAAACCCCAGCTTCACCAAACATGGCTGTGTCACTGTGGGCAATTTTTCTTTGGCCTCTGTGCCTCCGTTTCCTCATCTGTAAGATGGGCATCACTGTAAGTGCCAACTGCATGACTGAGTTAATAAATGGCAAGGGTTCTGTAAAACAATAGCTATTATGGTTATGCATCTTTGGAGCAATGGCCGTTCAAGTGTGCCTGCCTTTACTCTAAAAGTTCATGCCCGACTAGGCTCAGAATTCTCTCCTGACCATTACAAATTCTACAATAAGATGAACATTAATTCTTTCTCTAAGGTTCTTATTGCCTGTGCGAGACCAACCAGTACCTCCTTGTCAGTCAGGTTTAAGGGTACAACATTTATCACAATGTTAAGAGACGCTATTAGCATCAAGTAGGAGATGCTCTTTGTTTTTATCAGGAGCCTTCAAGGGAAGTGGAGGAAGTTAAATCTCCTATGCCAATTATATCTGCCCAGGTACTGCTGTGACCTCTGTACCAAAAGCATCGGCCATCTGCCTTTGGCTGGGCCAGTTACAGCAACGCCAACACTGTCACTTCAAGTCCTTCTGTTACTTTGTCTTCACCCAAACCACAAGTTAGAGGATTTCCTTACCAGTGTACAGGAGGGAAAAATCTGTTCTCCTAAATTCTCTGGCTGGGGCCCTGCACATTAGACTGACAGAAGGCGTATTAAGAACAACAACACAATAAAAAAAAAAAAAAAAGAACAACAAAAAAAACCCAGCAGTTTATTAACATGCGCAGCTGTATATACACGGGAGAATGCAATGATAAGTAACTCAAAGGGGTGATTAGAACTCAGGCTTACATAACTTTTTTTGTTTTGAGACAGGGTCTCACCCTGTCGCCCAGGCTAGAGTGCAGAGGCATCATCATAGCTCACTACAACCTCAAACTCATGGGTTCAAGCAATGCGCCTGCCTCAGCCTCCCAAGTACCTGAGACTACAGGTGTGCACCATCACACCTGGCTAATTCTTCTGGTTTTTGTAGAGATGGGGTCTCACTCTTGCTCAGGCTGGTCTTAAACTGCTGAGTTGAAGCATTCCTCCTGCCTTGGCCTCCCAAAGTGCTAGGATTATATGCATGAGCAACAGCAACAAAAACACATAAATTTGTACAGAAGTGGAACGAAGGGAAAGGGCTTTAGTCTTTTGGGGGTGACAAGCAATGGAAAGGCAAATCCACGGCGAGAGTGAGGGGAGTGGAGGGCTGTTTTAGCGAGTTTGCTGTGTACATTCTCTCGTGCCCTCTCTGGGCTGGTAGAGTCTGCAGTGGTCCCCAGTGACTGAGAGTTGTTCTGTCCTCGCTGGTAGAGAGCAGAAGGACAGAGAGCTTTCCCGTGGCTGCGGCTTCTGCATAGCTCAGAATAATCCTTCTGTCAAAATGACATGTTGAGGTAGCACGGCAACCCCATCACAAGTGTACTGCTTAATGGATGGCGCTTCTCCTCTGCTCCTTTTTCCAAATGTCACGTTCTTTTGTTGTTTCATTCCATCTCTGATCCTATTTCATTGAGTTTCATCATCAAGATTAAAACAAGGATGAGAGTCACAGCCTCAAAATAATCTGGTGTACATTCTAAAATTTGCTCCTCTGTATCATCCCATAGAAGGTGAGGGGGGAAGAAAATAAGTAACTAAATACATAAATAAATAATTTTTAAAAAAAACTCTTGCTCACCTGGCCTTTCAAGTCTTATTTGGTTACTTGTTTATAACAACAGGCAAAAACCCCGAAATTTTCATAAGGATGAGCTTTCTATTCATACTATTCAAACACGTAGGGACTTTTCTCTGAGACATATTGCCAGTGATGATTTAAATCTATTCCATAGTCATAGATAAAAGCAAACTGAAAGCACATATAACAATTTCAAAAATATTTATACCCAATAATTCCACTCCCGGAAATCATTCCATGGGAAATAATATAAAATACGAGCAAAGATGACAAAACTATACTCTGCAACATTATTTGTGACAGTAAACCCTTGAAGACAAACAAAACATTTAAAAACAGTTGCCTAGTTGCATGATTGTAATGCTTCCATTCGTTGCACTGATGCAACCATTAGAAAAATTCTATTTACAAAATAAGTTTATTGGCAGGAAGAGACATTTATAGACATATGTTAAATGGAAAAAGCAACTCACAAAACTATAATATCATCTTCACTATGTAAAATCACATGCATTGTTACTTGTTTAGGGATCCATGTGGTTGAAAGAAACACTCAAATCAACTTAAGCAAAAAAAAAAAGCAAAGGTACAAGGGAGTCCCCCAGACCCAAGAGTGGCAAGTGGAGAACTCCGAGGACCAGGGCGATGTTCTCTTCCGCTCCCTGGGGTCCTGTGTTCCCAGTTCTCTCTTGATTAGTTCCTTCATCACACTCCCCACCCACCAGCCTTTTCTCCCCTGCTGCATGGGACTTAGTCATGACTCCCAGTGGAAATACTCAACAGAGACTGCCTAGAATTTCTGTGACATAATTCCAAATTTCTCACATATAGGATTGAATTCACCCAGCTTGGGTAGACAGGTACCCTTCTTGCCCAATTGGATGTGGCCAGAGGGCAAGGGTCATTTTGTCCCCCTGGCTGCAAGGACTGCATTTCTGTAGGTGCGTTATTAGGAGTGGAGGGGAGGAGGAAATTTCTTTTTTTCCTCTACCCTCCTGGATTCTCTGCCTGGGTTCAAATTAGACTGACAAAAGACAGGTTAACAAAAGAAAAACAAACAAGTTTATTAACACACTGCAGCATGCATATACCCGTGGGAGAATTCAATGATGAAGAACTCAAAGGGGTGGTTAAAACTTGGGGCTTAGAGCCAGGTACAGTGGCATGCATCTGCACCTGTAGTCCCAGCTGCTTGATCGCTTTAGCCTAGGAGTTCGAAGCCAGCTTAGGCCATCTAGTGAGACTCTATCTCAAAAAACAGAACAAACAAAAAAACTTGGGACTTACATAGCACTATAACAAAAAAAAACCATAAATGTGTTTTTTAATATTGTCACTTTTTTAACAATAAAAGCATAAATTTGTAAAGAAATGACAAAGGAAAAAGGATCCCAAGGGCTGCAAACTGCAGGATGGTAAATATATGTGGAACCAATGGGAGACAAGGGCTATTTCAACAAGGTTTTGTATATAGAGTCCTCTGGCGCTGTCTCCAGATTTGTAAGAGTCTAGAGTTGTCTCTAGTGATTAAGACTCATCACTGTAGATGGGGGAGGACAAAAGGTTTGTCCTGTGTCTGCCTTTTCTCATTTGCCTTCAGCTCAAAATATCCTTATGCCAGAGTGGCATGTTTTGGGGGTGGCATATTCTGAAGCCCTTTGGGGGCAGACACCTAGAAGGTAGCTAGCTATTAATGTCACAGCAGGAAAAGGCTGGATGTGGTGGCTCACGCCTATCACCCCAGCACTTTGGGAAACAGAGGCAACAGGATTGCTTGAGGCCAGGACTTTAAGACCACCCTGGGCAAAATAGTGAGACCTCTATCTCTACAAAAAATTAAACAATTAGCTGGGTGTGCTGGCATGTGCCTTTAGTCCTAGCTACTTGGGAGGCTGAGGCAGGAGGATCCCTCAAGCCCAGGAGTTTGAGTCTGAAGTGACCTATATTGTGCCTCTGCACTCTAGACTGGATGAGACTTTCTCCCTAAAAAAAAATTTTTAAAGAAAGAAAGACACCAAATTTTTAACAGTATTTACCACTGAATGACTAGATTATGGTGATCCTTACTACGTAAGCTGTTTTATGTTTTACAAGTTTTCTTCAACAGTATGTATATGTTTAGAACCAGGAGAAAAGTGGGTTTGGTTTGGTTAAAACATCTAACATACATTGAGTCCGGTCCCTGCTATGTGCCAGCTTGTTGGGTGCGGGAGACGCAAAGTTGCATGAGACAGGTGCAGTTCCTGTCCCCAGTGAGCTTGCTTCCTGTGTTTGCAGTGGCCTAGCCAAGACCTTCCAGGATCCTAGTGGCTTCTGCAACTAGTGTCATTTAGTTATGTAACTTAGAACTCCAACAACAACTGTAGTTCATACCGTGTGACTTTGTTATTGATTACATGCATTTGTTTATTGTTTAATTGTTTCAAATGAATATATCTAATCTTACCAAAAAAATGATGTTAAGTTTTTTAAAAGAGAAAAACCATTCTTAATATTTCTTTAATATCCTTGAAATTGACCAGACTGGTACATATCATGTGCAATTGGTTTGCGGGTGAAAGTTCACTTTGTTTTTTGTTTTGTTTGTTTTTACTGTCCACAGTACTTGTTAATTGTTTATTTGCCAAGAGAAACTATTTTTTAGCCCACATATTCATGGTTCATAGTTAGGACCAGAGGTCAGTGACAAACTTCTATGTCATTCAACCCAAAGAAATTCTCTATATTCCAAAATCACTTTGTACTCTGAAAGATACCAGCCTCCTTCATGCCCTCAAAGTCTTTCATGGAATCGTAATTTCTGTAGCAGTCTGTGCTGGCCTTCTTTCTTGGTTCAGCCACAGCAAACTTAACAGAGAGCTGTGACCCCTCGGGATACACCGAATGCTCCAGCGATATGAAACACACCTGGCCAGAGGGCCGCAAATCTGAGGTGCCTGAAAGCCACTTATTGTCCTTGACGGGGACGTCAGCCTCAACACCAACGTCCTTCCTGGCTGATGGAGAAACAGACAGCCCAGAAAATTCCCCATTGAATCGCCAAAGATCTAACTTTCCCATAACTACTATCTGTCTGCCTCTTGTGATCTGTTTGCCCAATATTCAAATGACCAGTTTTTTCCCCACTTCTGTGAAATAGCCTTAATTCCCCTTCCACCATTCACACTTCCTTCATCTCCACACTTCGACCGGCCAGTGCGCAAGCTTTCATGATCACAAGTATGGCCGTAAATGTCTACTTCAGTCAAGACTCTCGAGAAAGCATAAAATCATATTTAACTGTTTCTGATTTCACATAACGGGTGATTCTATCCCTAAAATTGTGGCATAGAGTCTTTAAATGAATTTGTGTGGCTTTTACTACGGCTGGAGTTAGATTCATTTTTTTAAAGCTTTTTCAGTGGTTCCACTTGAATACAATCTTTGACTCTCATAGGAAAAGTTTACATCATAAAGCCAAAAATACTGGGATTTGGGTCTCAGCTCAACTGACAAGAGACCCCTAGAAAGATACCTCAGTTTCCTTATCTGTACAATGGGAATCATAACTCCTGCCTCTCACTGTTCTTCAGATTGAACATGTGCACAGGACCTGTAACATATTAAGTGGTCAGCAAACATTTGTTAAACTGATCCAATGGACAGAGAGCAAAGAAATATTAGGAAAACACCCACCTTGCTGTCCCAAAGGGCAGGGAGAGTATTTGGTAATGGACACAGAACTCCTTTTAGAGTCTAATGACATGGGCAAAGGTCAGCCCCTCCTTCAGTTAAAAGCTGAAGGCAGGGCTTAATAAGGAAGTGGCTCTCCTTCCCTGAGTCTCTTCAGCCCTGGTCCTAACCTGAAGAGGCTGCAGCCTGGAGCTCTGAACACAGGAGCCTTTCTAAATGAGAAGACAGGGAGACCTGTTGAAAGTTTCCTCTTAAGTTTCGTGGAGAGAGACTCAGGTGTAGCAATATCCTCGCTGCCACCTGACCCGGAGCAGGAGAAACCACTGGCAGCTTCCAGACCAGGTAACACCAGGAGGCAGCAGGCTTCCTTCCCGCCTTCTCGGCAGGACACAGCCAGGTCTGCAGTCCTGCTCTGCCGAATGAGGGGATCTAACTCAGGGAGCTAGTTCAGGGGTTGATTAAAACATTCTTATCATGTAAATCTCAGGATGCAAAAGGACATTGAGAATCTAGTCTATTGGGGTTTCAAGGAAGGGGAAAGCTTTCTCTTTCATTTCTCTGGTGTGGTGTGGATAGTTAAGAGCACATTGCTGGTGGAGTCATTTTTAGCATTATGCAGTCCTCTCTCATTGTGTGTCTGGCAAGGTACGTGGTGACATGTCAGCCCATCAGTGGCCAGAGGTGCCACTGCCCGAGCTGGAGACCATGGGGCGGCTGCTCCCCCCTCCCCCAACCAGAGCAGGGATTGGGCCAAGCGAAGGAATCCCTGGGTTTGAGCCAGGGTAGGAGCAGGAGGACTAGTCCCCCAGAGACCTCCTTAAATACAAAGTGCAGGTAACTGGGACAGTCCTCTCCCTCCCCTCCAGAAAGCTCCCTCCTCCCTGGGTTCCCTCCCTGCTCCTTCCACAGTCAGAGCCTCAGTCCTTCTGTCCGATGAATGTGACTGAAGGCTCTGTCTCTGAGTTTCGCTCCTGCTGCGGGAAGTTAAGACTGTTTCCCCTCCGTCCTCATTTCACCCTGAGTATCAAAGAACATGTTTCGTTGGAGAGGACAGACAGGAATGAAGAAGATATGAAGACCCTGAGAGGTCTGGAGTGAGGGGAGGGAGGAGGGGGGGAAGGAGGCACGGGGTGCTGAAGGGGGACAGAATCGAGCTGAGGATGTGGTGTAGGACCCTCCCTCAGGCGAGAGTGTCAACAGCCCTGAGTCACACTCAGGCCTCAGCTGTATGTCCAGAGCACGTGGAAGTCAGCTTTTTTGCTGGGACAGTCACCAAGGGACTCTCCACACCCCTCTCCACGGGGACAGGCAGAGGCAAAGCGAACCACGTGTAAGTTCTGACTCCAGCATAACTCAGGCACCAGGTTGCCGTGGCCTCTGAGCGTGGAAACACCAAGCACTTGATGTTTCCTCTGTGTGCTCATCCCTTGCCTGGGGCCGGGAGGGAAGTGAAATCTGACCTCAACAGAGGAATTCACAGAGCTAGAAAAATCCTACAACTGTGACTGGCGATAACTGGAGTGTAGGTGCTTCCTGAGATTAGGCCTTCCCCTTGAGCACTCAGGACGCTGAGCCTGCGCTCCTGCAGGACACGCTGGGACAGCCCACCCACAATGGCGCCAACAAATGAAGCTGTGTCACCCTGCCTTTGAGAGTGCAGGTTTGTTACCGATAAGGAGAAAATATGTAAATACAGGCTGGCAATAGCCGCGCTGTGTCTGAGCCCTTCAATTAGAACAAGCCATACGAGGTCTTCTCTGGTTTCAGACGAAGCGTAGAATTATTGTTTCTGAATCTGTAAAGAATGATGATGGCATTTTGATAGGGATTGCATTAATTCTGTACCTCACTTTAGGTAGAGTGGACATTTTAACAATATTGATTCTACCAATCCATGAGCATGGTAGGGTTTTCCAACTGTGCACATCTACAATTTCTTTTCTCAGTGTTTCGTAGTTCTCCCTATAAATATCTCTCACCTCCTTGGTTAAATATATTCCTAAATATTTAATTTTCTTTGATGCTATTTTGAAAGGTGTTGTGTCTTTGATTTGATTTTTGGCTTGACTGTTATTGGAGTATATGAATGCCATTGATTTGTGTGCATTAATTTTGTATTCTTAGACTTCGCTGAATTCAATGATCAATTCCAGGAGTCTCTTGTTTGAATACTTGGGATTTTCTAGACATAGTAGCATATTGTCAGCAAAGAGTGAGAGTTTGACCTCTTCTGCCTCCATTTGGACACCCTTAATTCCCCTCTCTCATCTGATTGCTCTGGCAAGGACTTCCAGCTCTATGTTGAATAGAAGT
This sequence comes from Lepilemur ruficaudatus, assembly GCA_963574885.1. NCBI lineage: Eukaryota > Metazoa > Chordata > Mammalia > Primates > Lepilemuridae > Lepilemur > Lepilemur ruficaudatus. Next base: position 11,401 of record CAUYRT010024601.1, read on the forward strand.
GGAGATAGTGGGCAACCTTAAAAATAAAAGAAATCAAATAAGCCTTGCAGGTGTCTTTCAGGAACTGAAATCTCCTCTCCAGGTTCTGAACCAGCACTCAGGAGCTCCACCTAAGGCTTCTATAAACATTAGCACAAAACTAATAGTTTGTGTTTCCATAAACCCAAAAGTCGGGCTTCTTGGATAAAGTAAACTGTCAATCAGACTAGCTGAGAGCAGAAGGAATCTAAGATGCAATACTACTGCTTTAAAGTAAGACTTAGCCATAAACATAACCTGACCTCTCCCTTGATTTATCGTGAAGATTAGTAGGAAGCAAAACTCAACACCTGGTAAACACATTTAAAGTGTCTTAGCCAAGACAGGTCGGTCTCCGTGTGCTCTCGTTTGGGCTTTGCAGGTGCTGGCAGCAGTGGCTCCTGCTCCCCTCCGTGGGGCAACCCCGTCCGGGGCCATTGCCTGATGCCACTGCTCTCTCTGCTTCTCTCATTCTTGCCTTTGCCTGTGGCTGGGGCAACATGCAGCCTTTCTAGCCCATGAGACAACAAAAAGCTCTTCTTTTACAAAATGGAAGACCTGCGCGCTCCAACCTGACCTCAGTGGTCTGCGCCTTTCTGATGCTTCTCCCAAATCAGCATTTAGCAAACTGGCTTCCCGCTGAAGCCCTCCTCTCTCCAACAACACGCTCAAACACGATGTTAAAGCCTTCATACTATGTGAAGAAGCTTGTATTTTGTTTTTTAACTTACATGGAAGCTCCCCCTTGTGCCTTTTTTTTTTTGGTGCCATGTATTTGTTGAAGAAGCTGGCTCGTTCGTCTTGTCCTTTGCCACATACTGAATTTTGATCGCTGCTTCTTTGTGGTCACTGGCTTCTTCCTCTAGTCCCTGTATTTTCTGCAAATGGGTAGTTGGATCCAGAGGCTTGATCAAATTCTGATCCAGTTTTTTTTTTTTTTTTTATCAGGAGACACCTGCTGGTTGTCTCACCTTGAGTGACGCTGAGGTGGGTCACTGGGTTCAGGTACTGTTGCTCTGATCCAGCCCCAGTGACAAACATTTTGATGAGATCCTTTGGCAGCTGGGTGGGGCCTGGATTGGAAGAAGGGCAGGGGTGGCTGGAGGCCCACGTAGCAGATGACAGGTGCCTTGGAACAAGGAAGCGGGGTTGGGGCAGGTGGGGACCCAGATGTGCGTCAGAGGCAGACGGCACAGGCCTGTGCATGGGCGGCACGAGAGCAGAGGGCAGGACGGCCGTAGGGTGGGGCTGGTGGAGGCTGGCAGGACGGAGCCTGTCCTTGGAGGAGATGTTGAAGTGACTCCTGACAGCAAATGGATCCCATAATGTGAGCATGAAAGCAGGAGCAGTGGACGGAAGAAGGATTGTCCAAGCACTCGAGTAGGACAGGACCGTGAAGAAACTGCAGAGGAGGAGGAAGGGTAGTGACCACGAGCCCACTTTGTGCCACACCCCACAAGCATTTGCTTGCACTCCATGGTCTGAGGCAGGCCTGTGGGCTTGCAAGTTGTGTAATGTGTCTGTGTGTGTAGAGGTATGCTGGGTTTTGCAGTACTGCCCTTTGCCACACCGGGAAATCCATTTCTGTCCCCTCCATCTTCACCTGATGTTGTGGCACAGCCCCTTGCAGCCTTCCCGGGCTCCCTTCCACCAGGACTCACCTGGCCAGGGGCTGCCGCTTTCTCAGGGCCTGGCCAAGGAGCAGGTCCTCGAGTGAACAGTGTCCCTATGGGCTGGTATGAGCCTCTTCCAAATAGAGGAGAGGAAACAATGAGGCCCGCAGGGGAGATGCTTCAGCCCCTACCCCTCCTTCCAATCACAGGACCAGAGGGAAAAGTAAGAGAATAGTCTCAGTCTAATAATGTGGCAACCAAGGACAGAAACGCTGAGCCAACCCTGGCCATCCCCCCCTCAGACACCCAGTCCAATTTTCTGTACCAGGCCACACACCCTCACACCCTGCCTGCAGTTACTGTCCCATTTCTTTCTATGCTGGTCCTTGTATGACAGGGTACAGTGGAAAGAAAAGGAGGGACATGCCAGTCGATGCCATTATTATCACTATGGCGTATTTATGGTCACGCCAGTTTATATGCCAAAATATGGGCTTAAAGTAGGACCAGTAAGGAAGGGAACATGATTAAGAGCCACATCGAGAACAGAGCCAGAGGGCCTGGGATGATGGTTGAACTAGAAAAAAAAAAAAATAGCTACCACTTTTGAGCCAGGTTCTGTGCCAGGACTTCTCGTGCATAGCTTATGCCCTCCTAACATCCCTGCAAGGTGACTATTGTTATTTACAGTTCGCCCACAGGAAGCTCAGGTTCAGAGAGGTGGAGTAACATGCCTCAGGTCCCAGTGCTCGCTGTTGGCATGGCCATGACTTGAGCTCAACACTGTTAGACTGGGAAGCCCAAGCTGACGTCCAGTACACCCACTGCCCACGGCATTTTAATCTGGTGAGAGGTGGTAGATCTGAGCTTTCTGGCATCTTGAGACTAAAAGGAAAATGTAGTCCTTATTAACGTGCGGCAAAAGAAAGCAAAGTTGATTATCAACAAAAAGAACTGCTTTCCTAGCAGGAAACCGGAAAAGGAGTTATTTCTGGAAAGCCTAAGCAAAGGGAATTGGACAAAATCAGTTCATTGTATCTATCCAGTTATTCGTGTGGAAACTGAGATGAAATGCTTCCATCCTGTCATTTCAGTGCGTGCTCTGACCTTCCCAAAACACACCTGTGACCACATCACACTCCACTCAAAACTTGGGAACAGCTGTCTATTGCCCCCATGAGTGCATCTCAAATTTGTAAGAAAATAAAAACAGGATGCCTTTTCCAGATGAAATCATACATGGAGGGCCAGATCTGGCGAGAAATAGAAGCAGACCTGGACAAGCTAACGCAGAAGGTGGAGGGAGAAGGGAGAGAGGGAGGGCAGGGTCAGGCACCCAGACACTTCTCCCTGAGTTGGCCTCTCGCTTTTTGCCGCCTCCCCAGCAAGACCTTTAACCCCCTGCACAGTCTAGGGCTCCTTTTGAAATGTTCTGATCCACGTGAGAAAAGGCAAAGCTTTCAGGCTGATGATCAAAGCCCACCATAATGCGGCCCCGACTGCTATTTCACTTATTCTTCCTCCACTATTCCCAAGCCCTAGCCATCTGCCAGTCGCAGGCCTACGCTATACCTGCTCTCTCCACACTCTTCAAACACACCCCGAATTCACCCACAGTCTCTGCTGTGCCCAACCTGTTCTTAGCCCCAATGCCCACCCACCTGTCCAAACACTTTCTAGTTTTCCAGAATCCTTCATTGCGCTCTTTGTGAAGCTGACCTACCCCTCCTGACTCTCCTCTTGCCTGGCGGTCTGCATCTCCGTATGACAGCTGATTTAGCTCACTCTCCTGGTGTGGAGTTACCTGTGCCCAGGTCTGTCTTCCCACCCCAGTAAGATGTGGCTTTCCCATCGCTGGTTACTCCCCGGCTGCCCAGCACAAGCAGAACAGCTGCTCCAGCGCTGTTCATTGAGAGTGCACCCCCGCCTCTCCCAACCCACAGGGAGTGAATGGCCCACACGTGGAAGGGCATGACGTGGACTTTGTTGTTACAGGCCCAGCATGTGCAGCACCAGCGCCTGTGACCTGGAAGAAATCCTTCTGGACGACGATGACCCAAACAGCATGGAATTCAGAATCCTGGCCTACTACGTCAGACACCACGTCTTCAAGAGCACCCCTGCTGTCTTCTCGCCAAAGCTGCCGAGAACAAGAAGTCTGTTCCAGAAGGGTCCGGGGAGTTGGTCAGCAAACGAGTCATGGACACAGGTGTCACGACCTTGCAGAAGTTCCCGATCCAGTGAGAAACCCATAAACGTCACCAAGAAGAAGTCTTCCTGGAAAGCGCTCTTGGGACTAGTGGAGAAGGAGGAAGAATCGCAGAGCTCGCCTGCAGGGCTCCAGCGCCAGGGACTCAGAACAGTGGACTACCAGGGTGGTCTTTCCAGCCAGCAGTGGTCCAGGTCCCTTTCTAGTGTGGACCAGTGCTTAGATCACGAAGGTAGGCGCCTGAGAATCCTTTCTCCCCACACCCTTGTCTTTCCCTCCTTTGTGTGCGCAGTGGTTCATCTTTTCCTGCGTGGTAAGTGGCCTTAGGGCATTCACTCTGCCTCAGTGTTCCAGCGTATTAGGATTCAGTAGTGATTGCCCTGCTTTTCTCCAGACTGAAAGGAAGATGATGGCAGGGCAGGGTGATAACACTGGTTTTCTGGCTCCACTGTCTATAGATAAGCTTGCTGCCCAAACTTCCAATTCTCTGTGCCAGAGACCAACATGAAGGAAAGAGCCCCAGACCGGGGCTCAGGCTGCCGCATTTCCTGAGGTGCGTCTCTCAGGGCCTCTGCATTTCCATCTGCACACTGGGCATATCCCTCCCTCCCTACCTCTAGAGGTTGATGGAAAGATCAGAGAGAGCTATATATAAAAATACTCTTCAAAGTATAAACCATTCCAAAAAAAGAAACCCTCTGAGAAGCATTTTAACAAAATCTTCCCTCAGTGGGACCAAATTAATTGTACTGAATGAAACATTTTGATGAAATGCGTTGTCACAGACATGTGCCCTTTGTCCTCACACCTTGGCGCAAGCATCTTCTTCCCCTGCAACAAGGCCCAGTGCCCGGATTTTCAAAGAAAGCCACCCTCCTGCTGGGTTTGATTGGCCTGGTAACTTGTTAACAATTAGTCAACAGGTGGCAGTAATGCCTTGATTTTAAAATGTGACTGTCCCAGCTGACTTGGAATATCAGCCCCATTCATGGACAGCTTTCCGTCATTCAAGACGGTCAAGGAACTTTCCGGTTCCCACTAGAGTTACAGAAGTTTAGAACAGCAGGAGTTGGGGGCAAGGTAACCTGGGGGAAGCTCATGGCACAGATAAGACAAGGAAATGAGAGTCCCTCGGAAGGGGCTTGACAAAGGACACACGTGGGTAAGTCGCAGGGCCTGGACCAAACTGAAGTCATCATTTAGGGCTTTGACAACAGGCACCTGCTCTGGGCTCTGCCCGGCTAAGCCTGGCAGTAGTGACTCTAGAGCAAAGGGGGGTGGCTTCCTGCCATCCTCCCCTCTGCCCCTTACAGCAACCACTCCACCCCACCCTCCCCAGCCTCAGCTCCTTCTGGTGGAGGAGGGCATTATCTGGCTCTGGAGCAAAGAACAGTCTGGAGGCACCTAAATAGGCTCTTCTGCTTTGCCTGCACTGCGGACTTTGCCTGCAGTCAGAGAAAACATTTACAGACTTTTAATTTTGGGGCTTTTCCTAAGATAAATGACATTCTGTATTTTGATATTTACTGAAGTGTCATTGGACTCTTTTTTTTATTTCCTAAAATTTTGAGAGAAGCTTTTTTCTTTCTTTTTTTTTTTTCCAGTGGGGAAAGAAATCTTTTATGTAAGATTTATAATGAAAGATTAAATTAAAAAAAAACACATAGATGACAGGCTTATGTGCTAAATAACTGAATAGTACCTGTGGCTGAGAAACGGCACACAATGAACAAGATCTATATTCTCTCTGAAACAGTAGGAAGCACTGCCTCCTAAGGAGGCTTTGCCTTGAACACATGTGTACAGCTCATCTTCCCTTCTCACCTTCCTCCTCGCTTTCCTGTTTATTTAGTTAATTATGTGGTTCTTACGTTACTTGCATTGGCTTTACACTGGGCGTGACCCAAGGGACCTCACGTCCTATTTCTCTTCTGCCACGTACAAGTCGGAGCTGAGCGGTTGCTTTTTCTCCTGGGTTCTTTTTACCAAAGACCACAGTTTAGCCTTGGGCTGCCATTTCCGGAACTCAGATACCAGGCTTACGCGGGAACTGTGAGGTTAGGTCCCAAGGCCAAAGTGTATTAGGAACAGGGCTTAGGATGCAGAAAAATGGACATTAACCCCAGTTTTAAAGACTGCCAATCTGGACTGCTTCACTTGTGAGTATTTTTTTCCTCCATAGCCTTGATTGCCTGCACATGGAATGTCACGGTTAAGATTAGGCTCAGCGATATATAGAGGAAAACGCAAGTAACTATGGCTTAAATAATACAGAAGTTTACTTTCCTCTCCCTTAAAAGAAGATGAAAGTTTGGCAGCCTGGACCTCATTTGGCCGATCCACGAGGTCAGTAGGGATTCCTGGGAGCTCTGCCATCCCTCAGCTCGTGGCTTCCAAACTCAAAGTCACCTCATATCCTAAGGTAGCTTCTGGGACTCCAGCCATCGTGTCTACCTATCAAGCAGGAAGAGAAAGGAAGCAAAGGCACCTTCTTTCTTGATAACTCAGCTCCCTTCTAGAGAGCTCTCTTGAAACCACACCCAACTTCAGATGTCTCCTTGGCCACCCCCTCCTGCAGGGGAGGCTGGGAAATGTGGTTGGTTCAGCTGGGACCTTTGCTGCCACTCACATTGTAAGTGTCTGTTACTAAGGAAGAAAAAGAAAATGGATAGAGTGGGAATAGTTGTCTCTACCACATGGAAGTCACTCCTACTCTCCCGATCTCTTCTCTTTAAAACAAATGCCTCGGGACCCAGGCTGCCTGGCACCCTCCTGCCCTGTCCCTCTGCTCTCTCAGTGACCCCCGAACTAGACTCCAGAGGATGAGCGGCCTTTCTGCCCTCTCCCACCCCATCCAATTTTCCCTTGCCTCTCAGATGGGACCAAGTCTGACAAGAAGAGACTCTCTTCTTTTTTAAAATTAAGGCATTCAAAGTGGGAATCTTAACTGGAGCTAGTTCCTCTGAGTCCAGATGTGTTTGCATGTCATTTTTCCTGCACATATTTCATCTGCACCCCTCACTCTGTGGCCACTGAGTCATAGAAATCACTGCCCTGTGCACAGGTTAGCCAGAGTGGGCACCTGTGGTTGCCTTGTGGTTGCCCTGTGGGTGGGGGGAGAGGAAGTGCTGGGGGCCTTCCTCAGCCTTCTTATCATGCAAGATGAGCACAGGGTGACAGTCGATAGTAGAACCCCGCGCTGATCACCCTGGACAGGCTACCCAAGGTAGCAGAGGAAAGCTGTCCTATCCCATCTCCGGAGGACATGCAAGGGAAGGTTCCCTTGGCTTTGGGAACAAGACTCTTGCCCTTTCCTTGCCTGGGGCCATGGGTGGCCAGCATTCAGGAGGAGGCTGGTTGGGCTGCAACAAGGTGAGTAGAAAGTAGTACAAAGTATGTTCAGTATTAAAATGAGAAAGCAAAGCATTGATCTTCTTTTCCTTGACTTCTCTCTCTAACTCACTCTTTATTTTTGAACCCTATGAACTAAGCATGAGAAAAATGGCTTTATAAGCCAGATGTCCCCCTGAGGATAGCCCTATGGACACAGCACCGAAGTTCTCATGCTCTGGAGGAATCCAGAGAGAGGATGTGATGTCACAGCCCGTTTCTCATGGGACACCACCTCCCAGGACCCAGCCCTTGCCTCTCTTATCCATCATGACTTACCAAGCCCGGGAGCTCCCCAGTTTTGACACCCCAACCTTCTGGCCAAAACCCCACTCCATTACTTTCTTCAAGAGTCTCACAAACTAACTAGCATTATTCATCCAACGTTACATGGTACAACTCAGCCCTCCATTTGGCATCAAAGACGGAGCTTGTGCAGTTCTTAAAAGTGGAGAACGTAATGACAAATCAACAATGAAAATTTCCCTACCCAACAACTCAGCCATACCACTTACCCACCCCACCTCACCCTGTCCCCAACCTGGGGCCACAGCTGACTTGTCTGTTACAGGCTACAGTGTTCAGTGGACCCATGCCAGTTGAACCTTTCTGTCCCCAAAAGCTCGATTCTGTAATTCTGCAGGCAGATACATGACATAATTCTTGTCTTGATTGTAAATTCTCGTAGGCCCTGGGTTGCACACTGTGCACCCTTGTTTATCTCTCAGCATTACCTGAATGCTTTCTGGGGTACCAGAGGAGAGAGAAGTCGCGGAACTATACCAGCAAGGAGAGTTAAATGTTTACATGATAATGGGCTTGGATGATGAACATGGCCTGCGGGTAGGGATATTTCTTTCCCTCAGTGACCAACTCCCAAACGATCTCCAAACTATTGAATGTCCTGTACACATAGGGGTCAGCTCACTGAGGTGTAAGGCATGTCCACAAAAAAGAATAATAATAAAAGCATAATGAGCATTCCCTCAAGGAAAGAACTAAGCACTCCTTTTAGTGTTTCTTCCCTTGCAAAGGGGAAAGGATACCACAATTTTGCAAGACTTCAAAAAGAGAGTGTAGAAGGGTAATTGTTTCAAGGTGACAATCACTCCTCGGTACTCCTCCCACATCCCAGCCTCTGCCAGGCAACTGCCACTCCTTTCCGAAGAATGACCCTCCCCCCACACGCACTCCTGGGCAATTTCCTCTCATTCCCGGCTGGTCTTTTCATCGCGGGCAACTGTGCATGCCAGTGAGCCAGGCCAAGCTCTTCTGGGAAGGGCCTCTCAGCACCGTTTTGTCTTGTTTCAGCGGCGGACCCCAAAGTTGTTTCCATTGCCAACCGAGTTGCTGAAATTGTTTATTCCTGGCCACCACTAGACGCCCAGGGAGGTGGCGTCCAGTCCAGAGAGAATTTGGAATTCCAGGCTGTCCACGTGAGGAAACAAGGGCCCCCGCCTATAGCTTCAAGTTCAAAGAAAGGTAAACTTTCCTTCCGAGTGCTTGTGTTGGGTGGAGCGTTTGCCAGTCAGAGGTATAGGGGCGTTTTTGTATTTATTCAGCCCAAGCCTCTGCAATTTGAGAGTCTCTGTTGACCAGACTGAGAGCATGACGGCCACATGCTGGGTCACTGAGCTCTGGCAGGAGACCCCAGCCCCAGGCACGGGGACTGCACTGGCAGGTTGAATCAGCATGCACAGCTCCCTAGGTCAAAAAAAAAGTCTCCTACTAAGGGAGAGGAGGGCACACAAAACCTGCATTCAGCGCTGTCCACAAGGGGAAATGCAGTGTTAGATTTGATAGTGTCGACAGTGACCCTGGACCGATTTGTGTCGGGTGTAGTTGGAGCATCAAGCCAGAGGTTTAAACATTGCTCTGGGCTCCTGTGGAAAAGCAGGGGTCGTCAGACACCGGGGCTGGTGCAGAACAAGGAGCAAAACTGAGAAGGAGTGACCAGGCTGGGCCAGTTGTCACCCAAACCGGAGCAAGAGCTGGGACTGCAAATCCCACCAGGCTAACGGAAACTCTGGGCTCTGAGGGGAGAGTGAAGGGGACTAGCACCAAGTGCCACAGCGAGAGAAGCTTGGTCCCACCTTCCTTCCCTCACCAAGGACAGGCCTCGCTCCCACTCTCTCTCCCCAACCCCAGTGGAGGATGACAGGCAGAGGTGGCTCCTGGGTTTGCAGCACCCTGAGCGACAAGGTGCAGGTTCTCCCTGCAAAGCTACCGGTGTCTCCTGACCCCTGAAGCAGAACAGTGTCCACACTCTGGGGACCACAAACTGCCACCGAGGCTCTGAGGGAGGAGCTGCGGGGAGGAGGAGCCCTCTGAGTCTGCTGAAAAGAAAGCACTGACACCACATTGCTATGCCAAGGGCGTCAGGAAGGTGGAATTCAATCCACTAAGCCAAGCGAAAGCTCAGGCCCTCATCTTCTGCACAGGGGAGAAACTCAGGCAGCTGGTCTACAACTTCTCCAAGACTGCAGCAGCAGACAACACTCCATCCGGGCCATGCAGACACCTATTCTTCCTTCTCTCCAGCCACCTGAGTCTCCCACTCACCCCTAGGCCTTCTTGGGACTTGCTTCATCCATTTCCTGTCCTCTCTTTCCCCCTTACTGGGGACAAACATGAGGACTGGATGACCACAGGCTGTGTGTTCTCTCAGTACCTGCCTTTTCTCTGCTTGGCTTCTGTCCTGCAGCAGTGGCCGGTCTCCTTGGGGTTAGTTCTTAGCACATGCTGGGACAAGAACAGTCACCCTCCACCCCCCCCATTCCCACAAACATTCCACATGCCAACTACAGCCATCCCCAGCCCCCTGCCATCCTAGCCTTGAGGGTGGGAGGCTTCATTAGTTTTATCTGTTTATACCGCACCTTGTGCAGAGACACAGCATACAAAGGACACATTTTAGTCAGATAAAATCAATCAAATTTGAAAGATAATGTAAAAAGAATGCAAACACTGGAAAATAAAACAGGTTTAGGAATAAGGTTAGTTCCCAAAATGTAGGCCAAGAAGATTATACTCCCTTCCAGATGTGGGCCGCGGATTTGGCTCCATGCTTTCTTTCTAGCAGCGAACACAAAGGGGGAAAGATGATCAAATATGGAATTTATGGTGTCCATAAGGACAAAGTGCCATCTGCTGAGGAGAAGTCCCAAAAACAAAGGGAAATTTCTCCTAAACATCATCATAGACAGGGCCATGTGTCGTGGAACTGATGTCCTAAACGACATGCCCGTGGTAGACATGGTAATGAGTGTCACAGTGAGAACTGGGAGAGCTGGAGGGCTGAGAAAAGGAAGAGGAGGGAAAAAAGAAAGGAGAGGGGACTGCAGGAGAACTGTCTGGAATGGTTTGTTTGAGCAGGAGAGGCGACGGGAGATTTATTTGCTAAGAAGTAGACAGTGTGCTTCTTCCTCAATCCCTTACCAAGCCACAAACATTCATTGCCACTGGAAAAATTTAAGATTATTTTTTACTTTTTTAAAAGAAATAACTGGAATTTTCCCCTGACAGATGAAGAAGACCAAATAATAGCCAAAATTGTTGAGCTGCTGAAATACTCAGGGGATCAGCTGGAAAGAGAGGTATGAGGCTCCCTGAACTAATGTGATTTCTGTCTGGGCCCATGCACTAGTGCACGGGAAGGGAATGGCACTCCAGGTCACAAACTTATTCCTTTTCAAAGTTCTGGTTTCTACACAGTCCTAAATTTTATTTCCCTTGGAGTCAAAATTCTTCATGCTGGCAGCATCTCAAAAATGAATCACTTTGGAAACATAAGTAAACCTCCTGGAGCCTCCTTGGAATTTTTGGAAACTAAGAAAGGAACTTGTTATTGCAAGAAAAAACATCAGTAAATTAACATTTGCTGGATGGAAATATTAACCTCGTTCCCCATGTAACGGATCCTCAGTGAAGTTTAGACTCTCGCATGTACCCTGCAGCCTGGATGTCTGTGCCCCACCGTCAATCAAGGGCTGGAGTCCTTTCTGAAATCCTGTCCCCCTGTGGTTGCTAGGCTGCTGTCTGCTGAAGTCTGTCTCAGCAATTGGGCAGGGAGGCAGGTTAGTGTTACTTGGAGAACTTGTGGTTTTCCTGCCATTTAGAAGTTGAGACCCACCCTTCCAAGCAGGAACACGTGAGAGTTGCTTTCAGGTAAAGAGTTAGTTAGCAGCCCCCAAGGTAGTCAGAGGGCTTCTCTTCTGTGTCCAGAGACTAATAAGTAGTCTCTCGGGTGTGTCAATCAGGGTCTGGCCTGTGGACCCATGTCCTTGTTTTGCCAGGACCCCTGGGGACAGAGTCAGGCCCTGCAGGGGGCTTCTGCAGGAGAGGAAGACAGCACTGACTGGCCTGCCACCCTACCCCATCATAGCAAGCTCCTGGCTCCTCTCCTGGTAGCTCTGTCAGAACTGTGCCCACAGGATGGTAACCAGGAGGGTAAAGGGCCTGGGACATGGTGCAGAATGAGAAACAGTGAGAAAACCAGGGACAGTTGGCTGCAGAAAAGAGAAGGGGGTGTGTGAACTTTGAGGCCACAAGTGTGGAGAGGGGGCAGAGGAAGCAGGAAACAGAACAGGATGTGTGATTTAAGGACAGCCCTGCATTTCACCAGAGCGAGCATCATGGATGTAGAAGCGATGAGGTGAATGATTTCCCCTTATTGTAAAAATGAACTTTCTGGTGCTTGGGCTGCGCATCAGGGTCAAGGGCTGCTTTGTGAAGGGACAATCTTCCTGGCATCGGAAGAACTGCGAGCAGGTGCCAATAACCAGACAGCAGTGCAGTACCCAGCTCAGAGGGGTCCTTTAGATGTCCTCGAGGGCGCTCGCAGCAGCCTCCTGCCCAGCTCCCCTAAGGAGTGACTACGCAGCCACTTGGAGGCCGGGGAGGCTGGGGCTGGCAGGGGTGGGCTGCTCTGGGCGTAAGAACGATGCTTTCCTTTTCGCCCTACAAATCACTACTCTCAATATCCTCACTTTGCCTGATGCCCTCTCTTGGTGATTTCTGGTGATATTTTACCCTGTTTCCACAGAGACCTTGGATGTTATTGCCTTGACACGTTTCTCCAGCAGGGGACCCTGGAAGGGACGTGGGGCAGGTGTTCCCTGGCGCTGTGTGGGGAGCTCCCAGCGCAGAGTGGGACAGCCAGGCTGGGGCGAGGAAGGCCAGGGCCGCGGGGGTCTGCAGAGCCGCTGGCCCCGGGCCGTGAGTGAGTGCAGGCTCATCCCACACCTCCCTGAGATGCCAAGAGCCAGGTGCAACCAGAGGGACAGGTGAGGGAAAGCAGGGGACGAGCTCTGGGGAAAGCCTGTCTTTCCGGAGTTCGATCCTCTTACCGTTCTGGCCGAGTCTGGACATGCAGCTGCCGCTAAGGTTTGAGCCGCGCTCATGGGTTGGGTCGCTGATGAAAAGGAGGCTGTTCTCGGTGTGGGGGAAGCCGGCCATTCCCACTCCAGATTTATAACCCAGACAGGACCCCGGAGTTGGGGGTGGGCTTGGTTCAGGGAAAGGACACTGCTCCACCAAAGTCTCACACAGCATCTGACTCATCCCCCAGACATCCCTCTTAGAAACAGTATTTGTTGAAAACCTGCTTAGCTTATCATAACTCAAGGACAGAGCTAGAGGATTTTCAAATAAACATTCGTCCCTGCTCACTAAGAAATTTCCGTTTTCATATGACAGCCATCATATTGATAGACATTTAAGGGTGGCTTTAAATGAGGATGATACACGGCTTTTTGACATAAGCCTCAATTTTTCAAAAAAGCAGAGGAAGAATGAATTTAAAAAACAAAGTACGGTTGTTCAAAGAAGGGAAAGCAGAGAGATATCAGGTTCAAGGGAGGGAGGGAGGTACAATCAACTGGGTAGAGTAATGGGAAAGGAATCAATGGGACAGATTTTTTTTTTAAAGTTAACATATGTGCGTCAGGGAGTCCCCCCTAAGCCCCACGCTCCCATGGTGTCCCGAAAACCTGAACATTTCCAGTCCGACACTCTGCGAAGTGTTCAGTTACTCCATAGCACAGGTACTGTCACCATCCTAGTTTAGAGATGACGAAACTGAGCCCGAGAGGTTAGGTAATTTCCCCAAGTTTGCAGCGCTAGCAGGAGGTGGAGCAGAGGTTTGAGCCACGACATTGATTTCCAGGCTTCGGATCCTGTCCGTCGCGCGACCTCTGGCAAAGCGCATGGTGCTGCCTCGCAGTGGCCACTAGGCTGCAGTCACCCACAGGGCCTGCCCACTGCAAGTGCTCGGGAAATGCGGGTTAAATATTGAATGCGTGGACTGCTCCATTTTACCCCAAATTTGTCCCCGTGAAATGAATTCACGGACCAGCACACACCAGTCTGGTTCTTCAGGACGCTGTGCCTTGATTGAGACCAGCATCCAGAGTTTGTCTACGGCCTGTTTTGGTGGCCCACGTTTGAGCTAAGGCGGGGTCTCTGCCGGCCTCCCTGTGCCAGGCTGCTCTATTGAATGCTTCTCCTCTTCTGCGCAGCTGAAGAAAGACAAGGCTCTGATGAGCAGCTTCCCGGATGGGCTGCCATACTCTGTGTTTAAGACCGTCACAGACCAGTTCCTAAGGGGTGTGGACACCAGGGGAGAATCCGAGGTCAAAGCTCAGGGCTTCAAGGCTGCCCTTGCAATAGACGCCATGGCCAAGCTCACAGCTGTCGACAACCACCCGATGAACAGGGTGCTGGGCTTTGGGGCCAAGTACCTGAAGGAGAACTTCTCGCCCTGGGTCCAGCAGCAGGGTGGATGGGTAAGTGCATCCTACTTAAGCACAAATCTTCTCAGAACTCAGAAAAGATGGGATGGAAAGTTGTTTTTTTTTGTTTTTTTTTAAGTGAAGGGAACATGTCTATGAGGCAGTTCTCATGGGTTTAGGACACCGAGTGGCAAGAGATACATCCCATGGATGGGAGCGTATTTTTAGTGGTTGTCTTCGTCATTAGTAAATATTTACTGAGCTCTGCCAGGGCATGTGGGACGTGTGTGTGAGGAGAGGGACTGGTCAGATGTAACAGGAAATGAGGAGATGCTGAGATATAAGATGTTTAGATAGATGTAATTTCTGTTTTCACAAATTTTGCAGGCGAGGGAAGTCTGGCAGTGATACGCGGGCAGGCAGACAGTTTCCACATGCGCGGATACCGACGGCGCATTGGGGCTAATTCTCACGCAGAGATTCAGGGTCCGTAACATTTTGTCATTGCTGCTTTGACGCAACCATTTTGACAAGGACATATTGGTACAAACTAAAAAGCAAACAATTACGTTTTCATCAATTTTTAATTACCTGGTATCAGTCAAAACAATCATCTTCCCCTGTGGCTCAGACTCAACCCCTCCCCCACCCTTTGTCCTCATTCCTTGAGATCTAAAAGCTGCCAGGTTCACATGGCTACATGAGGTCGCCCTTGACAAAATGCTCCACCCCTGAAATTTAAGCCTCAAGAGGCCCAGGCATTCCTAGGAAGACAGGCCTCAGCCCCACACAGCCCTTAGCACTCTTTCCGTTAGAATAGTCCAGGGGCTTTGGGCATGGCCAGAGTGACTCTGGGACCTCCAAGCAGGCACCGTCTCTTGGCTGCCAGAAGGAAAGTGCTGCCGATCTCGCCCAAGGGGCTGAAGTGCCCACCGTGCAGCATAATGATATGCACATTTCAAGCATTCATTTTTAAATCATTATTAGTCCTGTTAATGTTTTTCCAGGTGGGGTGGTAGGTAGCTCATACCTAGCACTCTGTAATCACACCTAGTAATCCTAGCACTCTGGAAGGCCAAGACTAGAGGATTGCTTGAGGTTAGGAGTTTGAGACCTGAGCCTGAGCAAGAGCAAGACCCTGTCTCTACTAAAAATAGAAAAATTAGCAGGGTATGATGGCATGTGCCTGTAGGCCCAGCTACTCGGGAGGCTGAGGCAGGAGGATCACTGGAGCCCAGGAGTTTGAGGTTGCAGTTAGCTATGATGATGCCACTGCACTCTAGCCTGAGCAACAGAGTGAGACTGTTATATGTCTCATATATATATGTTATATGTTAAAAATATATATATTTTTTTCCCAGAGAAATTGTAAATATCAATTGGGTTCACAAGCCAGCTCTCAAAAGTCCATCAAAAATCCATTTAATCCAATAATGTAGCTGAAATACCATAAATATTCTATAAAAAACAGATAAAAAACAGTGATTCTACACCAAAGGCCCAAACAACAAAAGAAAGAATAGATAAATTAGACTTCATTTTGTGCTTCAAAGAACACCACCATCAAGAAAGTAAAAAAACCACCCACAGAATGGGAGAAAAATACTTGCAAATTATATATCCAATAAATGACATATCTAGACTAAGTAATCAACTGTTACAATTCAACAATAAGACGACAACCCAATTTTCAAAATGGGCAATGAATTTGAATAGCATTTCTCCAAATAAGATATGTAAATGGCCAATAAGCACATGAAAAGATACTTGTGTGATGTCTTCACTTAAACAGTAGGAAAATACAAATCAAAAGCACAATGAGCTCTACCTAGTAGGACGGCTAAAATAAAATAGGCAAGTGTTGGTGTTGGTGGGATGTAGAAATTGGAAGCCTCATATATTGCTGAGTGAATTGTAAAATGGTACAGCCCCTTTGGAAAACAATTTGGCAGTCCCCCAAAATGTTAAATATAAAGTTACCAATTTCATTCCTGGACATATACGCAAGAAAATTGAAAACATATTTTCAAACAAAAACTTGTACACGAATGTTCATAGCAACCTTCATTATTCATAATAGCCAAAAAGTAGAAGCAACCAAATGTCCATCAACTGATGAATGGTGGATAAACAAAATGTACTATATCCACACAGTGGAATATTATTTGGCCATAAAAATAAATTAAGTATAATACATGGATGAACTTTAAAACTTTAGAACTTTAAAACTTTAAAAACATTACGCTAGCTGGACTTGGTGATTCACGCTTGTAATCCTGGAACTTTGGGAGGCCAAGGTGGGAGGATCATTTGAGGTCAGGAGTTCAAGACCAGCTTGAGCAACATGGCAAGACGCCATCTCCACAAAAAGTAAAATATTTGCAGGATGTGATGGTACATGCCTGTGTTTCAGCAACCTAGGAGGCTGAGGTAGGAGGACCTCTTGAGCCCAGGGATTTGAGGTTGCAGTGAGCTATGATGATGCCACTGCAGTCCAGCCTGGGCAACAGAGCAAGACCCTGTCACAAAAAAAAAAAAAAATGCTAAGTGAAAGAAGTCAGACAAAAAGGCCATATACTGTATGATTCCATTAATATGAAATATCCAGAATAGGCAAATTCATAAAGACAGAAAGTAGATTGGTGGTTTCCAGGGGCTGGGGGATGAGGGAATAGGAGTGACTGCTAATGGATACGAAGTTTCTTTTTGGAGTGATGGTAACGTTCTAAACTCAGAGATGAGTCCCACAACTCTGTGAATATACTAAAAACCACTGAATTATACACTTTAACAGGGTGAATTTATGGTATAATTATATTTCAATAAATCCATTATAAAAACAGTAGTTCTAATTCTAGTAATCAAATAAGAAAAGAAAAATGAATGCGTTTATTATTTTAATTTGGCTGCTGGTGCGAGAGAGAAAACAGTTCCTGTTAGAGAAAATAGATGAATTCTTCAGTAGAAAACTAAAGCAGATTTCCAAAGTCTTCAGAAATAGATGGCACTCGTTCTTTGTCATCTGTAGTTTCAATTCAAAGCGTATTACTTATCTAGGTTATCAGAAACCTTAATTTTAACTCCTGGCCATACTTAGGTTTAATGTAGAGCATGTAAGCAAAAATCGGGAGAAGAAAGAAAAAGAATGTGGGAGGAAGGAATGATTTTTCCAAAGTGGCAAGAAAAGTGTTGAAAAAAATAAAGGATGTTGGTACAAGAAAATTTATGAGCAAATATGAGCTGATATGAGCCATGGCAGTGTGCAGGAGATGTGGGTTGGTGCCTGTGCTCAGAATCCCTGAACAGGAAAGGAAAAAGACATTGGGGGCTGAGCTTCCAGAGACTTCCACTGGCCATAGGTATTTTCACGGCTCTCTGTGGTGTCCTTGTTGTGGTGTGGAAGGAGGGAAAACTATTCCCATGCACAAGCTTTGCAGAAGCTCCGGGTTCCTAACTATCTCATCATTCCATATTTCCTATGAGTGCATCCAATCTTCCCAACTCAACTGCAAATCTGTGAGGGAAAGAGGCTGTATTTTATGCCCCCTTTAATCTCCCAGAGCTCCCATTACTTTACGTACATCATAGATGTTCAGCCGATACTTGTACAACAGTGAATGAATCAGTCAAATGAATGCATAGCAGCTCCATCCACAACACATGCTAAACACCTCCTGCGGGGTTTTCATTGACCCCTGGGCTCTTTCTCCTCCCTGTGGAGCACCGTTCACATAGTTACCCTGCAGTCTTGCAAGCTTACCCATTCTATAGCAAAAGGGGAAGTTTGCGACGACCTCCGTAGTCATCAACCTTTCAGTACCTGTTAGTTAGTTAGTTAGTTAGTTAGTTAGTTAGTTATTTGCATTTTAAATACAGACTCAAAGCCTTCCCACCCTCAAGAAAAGGTCCAGCGTGTTAGCCTGGGGTATGTAACGTGAGACCATGGCTGGTGTTTGCCTTGCGGGCATACCAAGGACGCCAGCCACCTCTCGCAACCCTCCCCCGACCAACATAGTCCCCGAGCCTCAGGTCATGCCTGGGATAAGAGCAGAGTTAACAGGCATATGTTTTCACTTCAACAGTGAATCAAACTTGGAATTTTAAGAATCTATGTCTTTTTTTTCCCTCCTCTAGGAAAAAATACTTGGGCTATCACATGAAGAAATAGACTGAAACGTCAGCTTTGTCATCTGGAATACTCGTTGTCCAACTGTGGTCCCGTGCTTGTTGCTCTCGGCAAGGACTACAAGAGAAAATTAGAAATGTACAAGGCAGATGTCGCACTGAAGTTTTCAAAACCATCATTCCTGCGACCCGAGAGGCATCAGGAGAGGCCTGTTCGTTGCCCACTCACAGAATGTAGTAGCGCACTCCTTGACAAAGTGGCCATTTTCGTTTCAAATGTTCAGAACAGAAACTGTCACCCTGCCTGTGTGAGCTACTCTAGGGAACATGTGTTACAGATGTCTGCTGACCTCCTGAGGGTGAAATGTGCATGTGCTCACTCTTCGGTTTCTAGTACTATTTGGTTTTAAACTACACTTGGGACGGCCTAATAATGACAGTGTTTCAAGCCTACCTTTAGGAAGATGTTGCTATTTGTGTTCATAGGCATAGCTTAAAGAAACTCTTCAATGGGCTGCTACATCCACTAGTTTGGGGATATGACTTTTTGACTCACTTCTCTTGGAAAATTCTTCATCAGTTTGAAAAACTTCCATGCGGTACAAAACTGTCATTCCAACCACCCTCCACTCTCTTCTTAGTGACCACACCTCCCCTTCCCAAGGTCTCTGGTACTTTCCCTATTATTCTTTGTGGTCATGTAATGATTGGTAGCTGGTAAAATAAATACACAGAAAGACTACTATCATAAGAGTGTCTTCTGATTAAAATAAGTAATAGGTTATAGTACTAGGATTTCTATGAAGATCAAATGAGCTCATTTGCATAAATCACTCAGAACAGCGCTTGCTACCTAGTGGGGGGTCTTCGTTAATATTCCTTAATACCTGCTGCCCTCAGCTAAGCTGAAAATCACCTCTTCTCTCAAAGCGGTCCTTGATTGCTTTTCTGAAACTGAGGCTGTTCAGAATGAGATTTCTTTAGTAAGTGAAATATGTTCAATAGTGTTTAAGACACAACAATTTAAAAATATGATCAAATTATAAGATTTACAAATTTCTGGATCTCTAGCACCCAGCATATGGCCTCATGTAAAATAAGCACTTACTGAGCCTTTTGATGAACAAAGAAATGAATAAGTCAATCGGACATACTTTCGGGCTCAAGGGAAAATTGGGTTTATCTATTAATATCATCAAGTGCTTCATCAAGATGATTAGCCCACTCATCTCAATAAAATGAGTTATTCTATTTTCTTTTCCCACATAAAAGCCATAAATGTTGGGGATAAAGGAGTCTCCTTTCATATATAGATGGAGACACTGGAGACCACCACTTACCCCACTTTGATCCAGCCATTCCAAACTACTTTCAGTTCCCCAAATGTATTATGCAACCTTGTACCTCTGAGCCCTTGCAACGATATTCTCTCTACCCGGAATGTTCTTCCTGTCAGCCTCCCTGTTCCCCTATTCCCACTAAAACAACTAACTCCAGACCATCTTTCCAAATTTACTCCATTTCTTCCAGGAAACCTAACCCTTCCTTGGCCATCATGGGGCTATATTTGGATGCCTTCCCTCCTAAGGATTCTCTAAAATCCCCTCCACACAGACATTATACTTAATCCACTGCACTGTAAGAACTGTTGTACCCAGTCTTTCTTGGTGAATTGTAAAAACTTCTTTAGACAAGTGTTATGTCTAACTTAACTTTGTATATCGAATATGTGGCATATTTTTGGCACGCAATTGCAGAACCTTATCCTAGCCTCACTGCTATAGCTTGTAAATCAATATGACTGGAGTATGGCCCAAGATATGTGTCATTATAACAAGTTCTCCAAGTGTTTCCAATATCATCTGCAGCTTCTGGTCAAGACAAAGTAACAGTAACCAGATTTAATCTCCTGTTTGAACCAACTCAAAAAAACAGAAAAAATATGTGAAACCACAATTTTCAAGGCATTGGGCAGCAGCTAATGAAGAACAGGTCCCCAAAGTGAGCCTTGTGATTGCCCCAGAGTACAGAATGTGAAGAGTGTCCAGGCCATGCTGGAGAGAGGGGAACCCTCAGAGTTCACCAGTCTCCTTAGTAAAGGAGGTAGAGCTGGGAGCCTGGGAGAGCCACAGAAGCTAAAGTTTGCAGGCAGATAAAGGAGAAAAGACAGGGGCACACAAAGCTCCAGAGACCCACTGATAGTTTCGCATCTTCAGATGAGTACTAATCAAAACATGCATGTGAAGAAATTACCCATGGCTTCGGAAATAACCACTTGAAAATATTAAAATGAACACTCTCCAAAGCTTACATGAGGCCAGGAGTAATGCCTTTATTTTGGCAATAGGTAGAACGCTCCAAAGAATTTTGCCTCGGAAATGGGAAAAAAATTATCCCTAGACTAAGCATTCCTCTGGTCTTGCCCCACAAAGGTTAAGAGTGAAAACTGAAAGGATTAAACTGTTATCAAGTAATTCAGCTGTGTTCCCAAACAAACTCAAGAATCTTTAAAGGATTACCAAAAAATCCAACACCCAACAAAGCAATATTCACAATGTCTGGCATCTAATCAAAAATTACAAGGCATGCAAGGAAGCAGAAATATGTGACTCATGATGGAGAGAAAAATCAAGAAAACTAGAAATGATACAGCTGATAGATTTATTAGACAAGGGTATTAAAATCATTATAATTGTATTTCATATGTTCAAAAATAAGCCAGAAGAATGACTGAACATGTGAAGTACACATACAAGTTACGACTCAAACCAAAGATCTGGAGACAAAATCTATAACATCTTAGATGGATTCGATGCTGGATTAGATGAACAGCCAATGCTGGAATAGATTAACAGCAGATTAGATATCATGGAATAGTAAGTAATAAGTAAAGAATACGTAAACTTGAAGATATAGCAATGGATCCAAAATAAAACACAGAGAAAAATGATTGAGGAGAAAAAAAACAAACAGCAACAGTGAATTGTGGGGCGAGTTCTAATGGCCTAATAGATGTGTAATTGCAGTGAAGATTTTCCAAATTTTATGAAAACTGTAAACCCATAAAACCAAAAATTTAAGAAATGCCAAGCACAAAAACATGTAGAAAACTAACCAAGGCAGACCATAAGTTGCTCAAAACTCGTAATAAAGAAAAAAAATCTTCAAATCAACCAGAGAAAAAGGCATATTACACACAGAGAAAAAAAATTAAAATGACAGCAAACTTCTTGGGAAATAATGCAAGATAGAAGGAAGTAAACTCTCTAAAATATGAAAAGAAAAAAACTATAAACACAGAATTCTACACTCATCCAAAAGATGATTTCAAAAATGAAGGAGAAATAAAGACTTTTTGAAATGTATAAAACCTAAGAATTCCTTACAAACAGACCTGGACTACAATAAATATTAAAGGAAGCCCTTTAGGCAGAAGCCAAATTATACCAAATAGAAATTTCTTCTACAAAAATAAAATAAAAAAAAAAAAGGAAGAACACTGGAAGTGATCAAATGTGATCAAATATAAAAGATTCTTTTCATTTAAAAGATAATGTGCTATTTAAAGGAAAAATAACAATGTGTTGTGAGGTTTGTAACGTTTGTAGAACAAAACATATAACAGTAATAGTATAGAAGCTGGGAAGAGAGATGGAAGTATAATTGCACGATTCCATATGTGAAGTATTTAATTTCATTTGGAAGTAGACTATGGTAAGTTAAAAATGTATACTATAAATCTTCGACAAAGCAGACAAAAACATACAATGGGGAAAAGAATCCTTATTCAATAAATGGTGCTGGGAAAACTGGATAGCCACATGTAGAAGACTGAAGCAGGATCCACACCTTTCACTTCTCACAAAAATCAGCTCACGCTGGGTAACAGACTTAAACCTAAGGTATGAAACTATTAGAATTCTAGAGGAACACGTTGGAAATATTCTTCTAGACATTGGCCTAGGCAAAAAATTTATGAAGAAGACCCCAAAGGCAATCACACCAACAACAAAAATAAATAAATGGGACCTGATCAAACTAAAAAGCTTCTGCACAGCCAAAGAAACTGTCATGAGAGCAAACAGACAACCTACAGAATGGGAGAAAATTTTCGCATGCTACACATCTGATAAGGGACTGATAACTAGAATCTATTTAGAACTCAAGAAAATCAGCAAGAAAAAATCAAACAAGCCTATCAAAAAGTAGGCAAAGGACATGAACAGAAACTTTTCAAAAGAAGACAGAAGAATGGCCAACAAACATATGAAAAAATGCTCAACATCCCTGATGATTAATCAGGGAAATACAAATCAAAACTGCAATGAAATATCATTTATCTCCAGTGAGAATGGTTTTTATCAAAAAGTCCCAAAACAATAAATGTTGGCGTGGATATGGAGAGACAGGAACACTCATACACTGCTGGTGGGACTGCAAACTAGTGCAACCTCTGTGGAAAGCAATATGGAGATACCTTAAAGAGATACAAGTAGATCTACCATTTGATCCAGCAATCCCATTACTGGGCATCTACCCAAAAGAACA
>CAUYRT010024602.1:0-56900 GCA_963574885.1 Lepilemur ruficaudatus
AAAAATTAGCCGGGCATGGTGGTGCATGCCTGTAGTCCCAGCTACTTGGGAGGCTGAGGCAGGAGAATTGCCTGAGCCTAGGAGTATGAGGTTGCTGTGAGCTAGGCTGGAGCACGGCACTCACTCTAGCCTGGGCAACAGTGTGAGACTTTGTATCAAAAAAAAAAAAAAAAAAAAAGAACTTTCTTCTTTGATTACTAGGGGAAAAATGAAGCTTTTCTAAATAAAAAAAAAAACTGTTGAAATAATTAAAGATTAATTGCATAAAAGTAAAATTATTCAGACATTCATGAGGCCAGAGGAAAAATGAAAAAAAGTACTTATGAAATATTAAGAGCTTTGACAAGAATAATGAAAATATTCAGCCCCTTTTTCCCTTAAATATGACTACTGCTAGCATTTCCTTTACATAAGAAGAAAAAAACAAAACAACAGAGGCAGGCACTTGTAACAAAACATCTTTTTCCCACATTCCTGCTTAAGAAAAAAAGCAAAGCAGGCTGTCTTAGAGGCAGATACGAAAAAAATCTCCAAGCCCTATGTCTGAAAAGGAAATAAATCCAAATTATGCACTACAGCACATGCACAATGGCCCTGCAATGTTTTCATGCCCTGTTACTTGGTACCTTAGTACTGAGGATCTTACCCTAGTCTGGGAATGCCCCAAAATGTACCAAAGAGCGTACATAAGAACATGTGTACAAGTTTTCTGGGGAGAAGAACTGTGATATTCATCCATACCAGCAAATATCAAGAACCACGATATTCATGTATTCACACAGATTCCAATTTTCAACAGACACTTAAGAGTTGTTTTTTCTCCATGTATTGCTATACGTACAGGAAGGATGTTATTAGCCACTTACATGCATCATTTCTAATTCTGAGGGCAATACTGCAAGTAAAGATTACCCCTATTTTGCCAATGAGGTACAATGGAGAATTAAAGGTGTCCACAGATTCTTTGACATTTCTCTAGAGAGTTGGGGCTCACGCCCCTTCCTGTTGAGTCAGATAGATGGGCCCTGTGACTACTTTGACCAATTGAATGTGATGGAAGTGACACTGTGTCAATTTTCAGGCCCAGGACTTAAGAGACAGCCTCCATTTACTGTCCTTTGGAATAATAGCCAAAGGAGCCCCATGAAGATGCCGACACAGAGAGGAACTGAGCTCCCAGTGATAGCACCAACCTGCCAGCCACATGAGCAAGCACGTATCCACATGCATACATGTGGTATTTTGTTATATGCATAGAATGTGTAATGATCAAGTTGGCATTTAGGATATCCATCACTTTGAGCATTTATTTATCATTTCCATGTGTTGGGAATATTTCAAGACCTCTCTTCTAGCTATTTTGAAATGTACAATACATTATTGTTAACTATGGTCACCTTACTCTGCTATCAGGCATTAGAATTAATTCCTTCTATCTAATTATATGTCTGTACCTATAAAATCAATCTCTCTTCATTGCCCACACACATATACACCCTTCCAAGCCTCTAATAATTATCATTCTACTATCTCCATGAGATCAACTTTTTTTAGCTCTCTTACACACAAATGAGAATATGTGATGTTTGTCTTCCTGTGCCTGGCTTATTTCGCTTAACATAATGACCTCCAGTTCCATCCATGTTGCTGCAAATGACAAGTTTTCATTCTTTTTTATGGCTGAATAGTATTCCATCGAGTAATATATACACCACATGTTCTTTATCCATTTCCCTGTTGTTTGATACTTAGGTTGATTCCATATCTTTGTCATTGTGAATAGTGCTGAAATAAACATGGGGGTACAGGTATCCCTTTGATAGACTTATTCCCTTTCCTTTAGATAAATACCCAGTAGTTGGATTGCTGGATCATATGGTAGTCCTATTTTTGCTTCTTTGAGAAAACCTCACACTGTTTTCCATAATGGCTATACTAATTTAAATTCCTTCCAACAGTGTATAGTAGTAGTAAGAGGCATTTTGAGTGTTACTTGTGTGTTTTTAAATGAGAAGTAGAGTCATTTGGGTTTACAAGTACTTATAGTCTGATATACAAGGACAAAAAACATCAAGCCCAGCCACTTTGATACCTAATGAGATAACGATTTTGTTCCTCTTCCAGTCCCCTTGTGTTCTTTCCAACCTCGTCTCCCACAATGTCCTTCTGTGCAGATTTTGCTCCAGCCTCATCCATTGGCTGATCTGTATTGCTTACATCTATGCCTTGATCTTCCCAATTCCTGTTGCCTGGAATTTCCCTTCCCTTGTTCATTCTCTGATGTCTAAATTCTCCTTTTCCAAGGCCTAATTCATAGCTACTTCCTCTATGATGTAATTTAGACATAAGGACCTTTTCTTCTAAATTTCCCCACAATTTTTAGGTTAAAATTTGCCATTTTACAACCAATTTCTACTCTCTAGACCATGAAAGATATCATTTTGATGGTGACAGTGATGCCTGCTGACCTTGAGTGCAGTCCTAGGTTTCTTCTCCAGATAGTGCTTTTGGAAGTCCCTGTCAAGCAATCGAGGTTTGCTCATAAAATGAAACTTCTTGGCCACTTTGGATGAACATTGGATATCATGTTCTTACATTTTTACATTTATAACCCTAATAGTTTTTGTGTCTTATGAGTATAAAGCTTTGCCCCTAGAAAATGTTCAGCACATGTTTCTAAGTGGAACCGAATTGGAGGGCAAAGTCTAAAGATAAGTTAATGACGGTGGTAACTGGTGCAAAGCCAATCATGAGTTAAGGATATACTTCTACAGTGCACATTAAAAATGTGAGAACTCAGAGATTCCTCTCCCCAAACACTGTGTTCTCACAAAATGCAGAATAAAATCTTAAATGTACGTAAAAGCTTTCCTTGAGGAAATGGTTGCAAAATCCTGGTACTTAACGATTCCTGATCCTAAGAAATAAAAGATTTTAACAGATTCACTTATTTAGAAAATACAATCTGTGGTAGGTGATGTATTTGAGGAGAGGGAAAAATTCCATCCTCATAACCAGAGCTGGTTGAGGAATGACTTCTAGAATTGCGGACAATTCTTGTGTATAATTTTAGCTATGATTTTAGATGACCTTATAGTGCTGGGAATTGCACCACTTTATATCCCAGAAGTGATTACGTAAAATCATGTTAAAGTGATTATAATAAGAACTACATAGGCAGTAATGTTTGCCGCTCTGCAAAACACTTAGCCCAGGAGACTCTTTAAAGCTGAATGGAACAGAAAATGCTGGTAGTCATATTAGACCTGTTCTTCCAGTAAAAGAGCACTCACTAGCAACCCCAACCCAGCAACGTTTTCTCTGAATCTCACATCTCATTCACCACTGGACATCAAAACAGCTAGTTACATCCCTGAAAAACAGGATAGACTAGCTATTTAGCATTATGTCACAATGTCTCTTCCCCCACACCCAAGTGATTTTAATTTAAAATGTTCTGATTTGAAGATACTAATTTTTGGCCAGGTGAGGTGGCTCACGCCTGTAATCCCAGCACTTTGGAAGGCCAAGGTGGGTGGATCGTTCAAGGTCAGGAGTTCAAAACCAGCCTGAGCAAGAGCGAGACCCTGTCTCTGCTAAAAAAAAAAAAAAAAAAAAAAAAAATAGAAATTAGCTGGACAACCAAAAATATATATAGAAAAAATTAGCCGGGCATGGTGGCACATGCCTGTAGTCCCCGTTACTCGGGAGGCTGAGGCAGAAGCATCACCTGAGCCCAGGAGTTTGAGGTTGCTGTGAAAAAAAAAAAGAAGATACTGATTTTTAATTCATTTAGGCCAGTCAGTGAAGGCGGATGTAATAACATAAAAATTGAATTTTTCAAAGTGTCTCTTAATTCAGCCTACATAAAACTTCCAAGTTTTTAAGTATTTTTCAATGTCAAATAATTAGTTCTTTGTAGTTTGTCTACAGTTGTCACTAAGAAACTTCTGAATGGGTTATTTATCATACCTTTCCTGTACAAATGGCGTTTCAGGGTATCCATATAGTTGATGAGGGAACATTGTTCTTTATAGAAGAATCCCTACTAATAAATGTGGAAGAAGTTATACACAACTCCCCAATGAAATAATAAATCTAGTCAATGAGCATCAGTGGCTGCTAATACCACTAGGTGAAATGTTCATGGAGAACTTCATAATGGATGTATCAGGTTGACAACATCTGAACACATTGATCAATCTCAGCATGATTAAAAGTAGGTCAAGCAAACTGCATGTGATATACTGGTAAATTTTTTATCTATTGCTGCATAACAAATTACTCCAAACCTGAGTGGCTTAAAACAAGAGTAAACATTTATCATTTCACACAATTTCTCCATATTAGCAATTTAGGAGTGGTATAGCTGGTGATTCGAGCTCACGGAATCTCATGAGGTTGCAGTTGAGGTGTCAGCTAACGTTACAGTCATCTGAGGGCTTCACTGGGGCTGGAGGATTCACTTCCAAGATGGGTCACCCACATGGCTGTCAGCAAGGGGCCTCAGTTCTTTACCACATGACCTTCTCGACAGGGCTGCTTGAGTTTGCAGCTGTCCTGACATCTGGCTTCTCCTGCATTGAGTGTTTGAAGAGAGAGAGATGAAGAAGCCACAATATCTTTTATAACTTTGCTTCATAAATCCCATATCATCATTTATGCTATGTCCTATTGATTTACAAGTCAGTCCCCCTATTCAATATGGGAAGGCACTACACAAAGGCATGAATACAAGAAAGTGGGGATTATTGGGGCCATCTTGGAGACTGGCTACTATAAAAGGAAAGCAATCCTATAATGTATTCTTGACCCCTCCCTATAAAATCATTCCAGAATCTAGTGAAACCTCTAGGTCTAACTACCAATTTACAGCAAATAGGGGAGGAGTAAGGAATAGGTAGAAGAACAAATTAAAAACACCCACAGGGAAAGGGAAACAATCAGTCACTTCCTCAATGTGGGACAATTTAAAGAGCAAGATCAGATTTCCTCAACCAATAAATGGTTAGAGGGGGAAAAGAGGGGAACAGTTACAGAGTAAAGAAATTTAAGAGATGTAACAACATTACACAACCCCAGATGAGAACTATAAGAGAATAAAAATTTTTAAAAAAAGAGATGTAACAACCAAATAACAATGATTCAAACAAACCAATTATAAAAAGACTTTTTCTGTACAGTTGTAAAAATTTTAAGGGCTAGGTATTAGATTATATTCAGGAATTATTGGCCAGCCATGGTGGCTCATGCCTGTAATCTTAGCACTCTGGGAGGCCAAGGTGGGAGGATCACCTGAGGTCAGGAATTCCAGACCAGCCTGAGCAAGAGTGAGACCCCATCTCTACCAAAAACAGAAAAAATTAGCAGGGCATGGTGGTGCACACCTGCAGTCCCAGCTACTTGGGAGGCTGAGGCAAGAGGATCACTTGAGATGTTTGAGGTTGCTGGGAGCTAGGATGACGCCATTGCACTCTAACAGGGACAACAGAGTTAATAACTGTCTCAAAAAAAAAAAAAATTACTGTTAGGCATGTTCAGTAAGATAACGGCATTGTGGGTGAGTGTGTTTAATGTCCTTACTTCTTATGGTTATATGTTGAAATATTTACAGCTGAAGTGTTTTGATGCCTGAGATTTGTTTTAAAATAATCCAACAAAACTAACAAGTAGTTGGGAGGATAGATAAAGCAAGATTGGAAATAAGTTGAACATTGTTGATACTGGCTAATGGCGTTTTGGGAGTTCATTTTACTACTCTTTCTAGTTCTGAATATGTTTTTAAAATCTCCACAGTTTTAAGCCACTGAAACTTTGGGACCAGTCACAGCATTTAGCATTACTTAGAGGGACCCAAAGAGGCACTGCACGGAATTTGTAGCTGAGTTGGGTGATAAGAAGGGTCCACAGCTGTGGTTTTACCCTTTCATGAACTTAGAGGAGTCCGTGGCAGGAGAAAAGATGGACTGGGATGCTGGGGAGGGGTCTGGGAGGCAGGAACATCCAATCTGGAGCTAATTGCAAAAGCCTCCGTGGAATGGTGATAACAGTCTCTTCTAGGGAAATGGCAGTGAATCTACAAGGGAAGGAAAAATCCCAGACTAGTGGGTGGCCACATCCTACAATAATCTGCAGTTGCTTCCTGTGACATCGCCACTGTTTCCTGTGTAACTTCCCTCCCTGGGGTAACACTTTACTTTTGTCTTTGAGTAAATTTCTTAATTGTTTCAACTCAAATTTCCCTAACCTTTACAAAAGTTTTTGTTCTTAGAGTTTAAGATTATCTTTAAGGGTGTTGAAGAGGGCAGCGCAAGGTGATAATAGTGGCTTTTACTTTTCCTTCTAATCTGTATTTCTCACAGGAATATTTTAATATATTTTAAAGTGTGTTATACTCATTGAGAAACTTGGAGAAAGACACTGTGTAAATATCAAGTGGTAATGATCATGAGGATAAATCAGGGATCACAAAAGAAGGCAAAGAAAGACTTTAATTTCTTATAACTATTTTTAATCCTCACCTTTTTTTTTCTTTGAGACAGTCTCACTCTGTCTCCCTGGGTAGAGTAGAGTGGCATCACCATAGCTCACTGCAACCTCCAACTCCTGGGCTCAAGCAAGCCTCCTGCCTCTGCCTCCTGAGTAGCTGAGATTACAGACTCACACCACCACTCTGGGCTAATTTTTTCTATTTTTGGTAGAGATGGGGGTGTCGTTGTTGCTTAGGCTGGTCTCAAACCCCTGACCTCAAGTGATCCCTCCCACCTCGGCCTCCCAGAATGCTACGATTACAGGCGTGAGCCACTGCACCTGGCCCTTTAATCATCACTTTTTTTTGAGACAGAGTCTTGCTCTATTGCCCCGGCTACAGTGCCGTGGCACCAGCCTAGCTCACAGCAACCTCAAACTCCTGGGCCCAAACGATCCTCCTGCCTCAGCCTCCCGAGTAGCTGGGACTACAGGCATGCGTCACTATGCCTGGCAAATTTTTTCTATATATTTTTTAGTTGTTCGGCTAATTTCTTTCTATTTTTAGTAGAGACAGGGTCTTGCTCTTCCTCAGACTGGTCTCAAACTTGTGACCTCAAGCGATCCTCCTGCCTTGGCCTCCCAGAGTGCTAGGATTACAGGCGTGAGCCACTGCGCTCGGCCTAATCCTCACATTTTAAAAGTATTTATATTTGACTGAAACGAAAGTTCTCAGAGCCAACTTTGGAAGGTTGTTTTAAAATGTTTATATCTTCTCAGGCTCTCTTAGATGAAAACATTAGAAATTTTAAAACTCGATATTGTTCATGAAGAAGAATAAAGCATTGTCTTAGGGAGTGGAAAGCCTCAGAAGACATCAATACAGAAATCATTTTATCAACTCTTGCTATTAA
This sequence comes from Lepilemur ruficaudatus, assembly GCA_963574885.1. NCBI lineage: Eukaryota > Metazoa > Chordata > Mammalia > Primates > Lepilemuridae > Lepilemur > Lepilemur ruficaudatus. The sequence continues at coordinate 7,383 of CAUYRT010024602.1, forward strand.
AAGGTTGTATTTTTATCCCAAAATAGAATGGAGTTTCCTGGCTATTTGTGGCTCATGGGGAAAAAATTCATCTTGTTGGTCAGCCTCAGATAGGATTTGTTATTAAATGTGGGGGTTATGGAAGAAGAAATGTATCAAGGTTCAGTGTCCATAACCAAAATAAAGTGAATTTACATGACTGCCTGTGTGGAACATATAAAAATGCTTCATTGTATATACAATGCTTTTGTTTAGAGAATTTGTTTTCTTTCTATACCTTCTGCAATAGGGATGTGATAATGACTTCAAATAAAGGAGGTAAAATCTAGACCTCTAAGAAAGGTAAAGCACAAAGTGTGAAATTTTAAATTCTGTCTAACTGATCATTTGGGGGTTATATAGAACCATAAAACCCAATCAATTAAACCATGGTGCTCAGTAAGGAATAGTTCCATAAAAGAGCACATGTTTTCTTAACAAAGGGACCCTGTTTTCTAACCCCTCAGTGAACCAGATTATGTGTGCTGTGTGTCCACAAAGGACCAGTGTCTTTATCTGTGATCTCTCTCGCTGAAAGGTGGTGGCATCTGATGAAACGAGACTCATTCCCCTTCTCAGATCTCTTGCCACTTCAAGTGTGGTCCCTGGACTCACAGCTATGATGCTTCCTGGGAGTTTGCTAGAAATGGACTCTCAGGTGCCACTCCACACCTGCTGAATCAGAAACTGTATTTTAACAAGAACTGAAGTATACTGTGGAAATGCTGCTCTAGAACACACAAGTGCTTCAGAGTCATTCAATGCTCACCCTTCACTTGAAATCTGACCTATTTGATGTTTCCATCTGGTTCTCCAAGATGTTTCCTCCTTGGTTCCAAGTCCTCCAGCCCTCAGGTAGGCACTACCCTCATACCTGACCTCGGCTATCAGGACATCACACCCTGGCCTAGACCCCTTGAGGGCAGGGAACAGAATGAAGTCCTGACTACACCCATTTCAGTACCTGCCAGGTAGTAGATACTCAGTACTTTTTCAAGAATTAATAAGTGGATGGCTAAGAAGAAGGCCTTTGATATCAAATTGAGGTAAGTACAAAGCCTCACTCCTTCACTTACTAGCTGTGTCACCTTGAATAAATTACTTAATTTCTCTGAACCTCACTAAAATGGGAATCATAATCCTATCTCAATGAATTATGCTGAAGAATAAATGTACCCAGCATAATGTACACATTCCATTCTAAGGGCTCTGGGGGGTTTTCACGTATTAATAAAATAGGCTGGTCGTGGTGGCTCACACCTGTGATCTCAGCATTTTGGAAGACTGAAGTGGGAGGATCACTTGAGCCCAGGAGTTCAAAACCAGACTGGGCAACATAGCAAAACCCCATCTCTACAAAAAAAAAACCTTTTTTTTAATTAGCCAGATGTGGTGGTGTGCACCTATAGTCTTAGCTACTTGGGGGAATAAGCCAGGAGAATCCCTTGAGCCCAGGAGGTTGAGGCTGTAGCAATTGGGCCTCCAGGTGACAGAGTAAGACCCTGTCTCAAAAAATAATAAAATAGTACTGCATTTTTCAATTTTTAACTGCTGCCCCCATCTTAGTCTATTTAGGCTGCCATTAAAAAACAAAACAAACAAACAGAAAACCTATAGACTGGGTAGCTTGAATAGAAATTAATTTTCTCCCAGTTCTGGAGGCTGGAAAGTCCAAGATGAAGCTTCCAGAAGAGTTCAGTTTCTGGTGAGGGCTCTCTTCCTGCCATGAGGTCAGCTTTCTTCTTGCCTTCTCCTCACATGGCAGAGAAAAAGAGCTCTCTGATGTCTCTTTCTCTTATAAAAACACCAATCAAAGGGAGTAAGGCTCCACCCTCATGACCTTATATAACCTTAATTACTTCCTAAATGGTCTATATTCAAATACAGTCACATTGCAGGTTAGGGTTTCAACGTATGAATTTTAAGAAGACCCTTCAAGATAGCATCTCCAACACATAGCATTGCAGTACTAATAGTTGTAGCAAAAGTTTTCTATGTTAGACACAGCTACATTTATGAAAGCAATGCTATTATTTCCTTGGCCCTGTAATGTCTTGATGTTTCCCTCATTTTAATTTTTGTGCTTCCTTAGTGTTCTCTATCCATCTTAAGAAGAGTCTCATTCGGATCTCTCTTCTAATAATTATTACCATTTTTTCCTAAGTTCCTCAGAGTTCTAGTAACACAATTCAGCTATTTTTATGTTTCTTAAATCTTTAAATCTTTGATTAAGTAAATAAGCTGTCAGAAAATGCAAGTGATACTTACAAGCATTGTCTTACAGTGCAAGATAAAAATAGGTTAAACATATAATTAAAGAAATTTTTAACTTCAAAAAAATTATGCAATCTAGCATCCCCTCTTCACTTTCTGAATTCTTCTGCTCCCTTATTCTGATGCAAAAGTATAAATATTTTTTAAAAGAGCCATTACCTGTTTCCCATCTGTGACTAGCAACATTTATAAAGAAAATGAACAGGCTTTTATCCTAGTCCCTAGATGCTGATGTGTTTTTTGACTACTGTGAATATATGAAAACCATGCCCAGTTGAGCTCTTAAACATTTCCAAGAACTTTACGGAGATAGACAAAACAGTTAACTTGACGAAGCACTTAATAAAAGGTGGTTGTTATTCAATAAACATCTATTTCATGCATTGTGCTAGGCAAGAATAGAAAGATGAGAAAAACAGATTATTCTCTCTGGGAGCTGGCTGGCTAGTAGGAAAGACATACATGTGAGCAAAATTTAAATGAAACATCATTTTGATTCCCTAATGAAGGCATCTGTAAGATACAAATGATTGGCAGTGTTTCAAGTGTACTTTGACTGGGGCTATAAATTGATATGAGAGCAGGAAACTTCTCAAGAGCGTTGTGTGGGTTTGCTCTCTTCAATTCCTCTTTGCTCGTCTTCTCCTGAATCCGTGCTGGGTAGGCACTGATCCTCCCAGCTCCACTGAAAGAGCTCTTGTCAGGGCCATCAACTCCCCAGGTAATCTCAGTGTGCCCTGTGACTTATATTTCATTGCAACATCTCACAGGTGTATTTTTCCAGCCTGGATCCTTCCTCAGCTGAACTCCAGAACATTCATTTGAATGTAAAATAGATGTTTCGGAATTATACCCAAAACTGAATGCTCAGTTTTCTCCCACAAACCTTCCTCCGTGACTGACCGTTCCCCCATCCTACCATTCACCTAGCTGCTCAGGCCAAAAATCATAGATCCTTAATTCTTCTCTTTATCTTCCATTCTTCAAAAAATTCATCAGCAAATTCTGTTGACTCCACCTCCAAATAATATCCCAAACCCAACACTTGTCCTCACCATCTGCACTCCCACTGCTCCAAACCACCACTATTTCTTGCCTGAATCCTACAGTACCCTCTTACCAGGTCTCTCTGTATCACTCTCTCTCCCTTACAGTCCGTTCTCCACACAGCTACCACAGGCATCCTGCTGAAATGTCAGCCAAATAGTCCTCTCCTCTGCTGCAAACTTCTCTAATAGCTCCCCGTCTCACGCACAGTAAAAGTCAATCCATTCGGTGGCCTACCAGGATCCGCACAGCATAGAGTCACCACCCGCCACTCCCTCACCTTCACCTCTCTGAACTAACCTCCACTCCTCTCCCCACCCTGCGCGTAATCCGGCCTCCCTGGATCCCTCGCTGTCCCTTGGGCACAGGAGGCTGCTCCTGCTTCAGCGCCTCTGCCTTTGCTGTTCTCTCTGCCAGATCTCTATCTGCATAGCTTGCTGCCTCACCGCCTTTAGATCTTTGCCCAGATAGCACCTCTTCAGTTAGGACTTCTGTTTTAGACATGGTTCAATCAAAGAAGCAGAATTAGTTGCAGAGAGAAAGAATTGTTCATGTAATTTTTGTTACATGTGATATGAAAATTGTTCAGGTAATTTTTGTTAGTGGATTTGACTTTACCAGTTGTAGGAACTCATCAAGCAGTCTCTGCAACGCCGTTTTCTTTGCATTTGCTGCTGGAGCTTGAAGTCCACAGATCAAAGGGTGGAAAGGAAAGACGGATATAAACTTGGGGAGAGCGATGGGAAGAGTAGGAGTAAGCTGGAATCTACAGGGCTCTCAGGAACCCACATCAGCTCTCACTGCCTCCAACCTGATGATGTGGTTGTCCTACAAGAGAAGCCAGCCTGCCTCATCACGGAACTGGGCACACAGCCGGCGCAGGAGTCAGAGACGCTGAGGAAGAATGCAGGAGAGGGTGGAGTGATTGCAGGCCCCGTGGTAAGGAAATGAGCAGCAGATGAGCTACAATAACACCTGTCCTGGCCTCCCAAGTATAAACTACAAAATAGTGGCTCCTTCACACCTTCCCTCCAAATGATACACAAACAAACGCACAGGGAAGAGAAACAATTCAGCCCAGTCAACTTACACGTTAAAAAGCCACCGCGGCCACGATGGCTCAGTCTAAATTTGCAACCTTGTCTCCAGCACTCAACTATCATTCTCTCCTGTGCTATTTTTCCTCCATGGCATTAGCATTCAATAGAGTTTATTTATTTGTTTTGTTTACTGTCAGTCTTGCCCTACTTAAATGTGAGCTTCCTGAGGACAGGGGTTTTTTTCATGTTTGTTCACTTCTCTGTGCTTAGTAAATATCTGTAAAATATTTGTTGAATAAAAGGGTAAATGAATTATGCAAACATTCAGATGAGCATTTTTAATAGCTCTGTAAGTATGATTATTTGTCTAGAGGACAGTTACGGATTTTCTAACTGAAATAAGTGAGAATTAGAGATGTATGAACTCACAACTTGTGAAATAATGAGACAGCTAAAGAACTAATGGCCTGTACCTATTCCCATTCCCTACCTCTTAGGAACAGGGAACAAGTTTGTAGAAAATAGCAGAAGAGCAAAAAGATGTTTTATAGCACCTTTCATGTAATATATGGAATAGTGAAGATAAGAATTTGTTAATATGAAAAGGAATGCTTATCACCAGACTTCTCACATTAAATTAGGTGCTTGATAAATATATTTGGCTGCTACTGACTTTCTTTAACACTTTGTCTTATCTTTCACTCTTTTTTCAAAATGTATACAGTGGGCAGAGACCTGTGTTCAAACATGAGCAAGATAAATAGGCCGGGTATGGTAGCTCACGCCTGTAATCCTAGCACTCTGGGAGGCCGAGGCAGGTGGATCGTTTGAGCTCAGGAGTTTGAGACCAGCCTGAGCAAGACCCCGTCTCTACTAAAAATAGAAAGAAATCAGCTGGACAACTAAAAATACATAGAAAAAATTAGCTGGGCATGGTGGCTTATGCCTGTAGTCCCAGCTACTCGGGAGACTGAGGCAGGATTGCTTGACCCAGGAGTCTGAGGTTGCTGTGAGCTAGGCTAATGCCACAGCACTCCAGCCCAGGCAACAGAATGAGACTCTGTCTTGGAAAAAAAAAAAGGATAAATAGAAATCAGTGCTGCATTTTTCCCTGCACCTTGTTGGAGCTTCCCTCTTCAAAGAAAGTTCCTCCATCACCCAATGGTAGCATGAATTGCTTCTCTTTATGAAACCCTACTGTATTGGTTTATCTGCCACCCGGTTTCTTTCTTTATGATCTCTTTATGTATGCCTTACAAGCCCACTGTAACAGTCAGGGTCTCAACACTAAAAAGATGGCACACACACATTAGGGTAATTTACAACAAAATTGTGACACAGATGTGGACAGGGGAAACACAAGAGGTAGTCGAGGACTCCTGGAAGAGCCAAGGAGTATTGTCACAGGGAGTGGAAGAGGTTACCAGACCAGAGAGAGTGGATAGCGGGCTTCTTTGAGAAGAGCCATGGCCTTCTGTAACATCCAGCTTAAGGTAACCTCCCAGGTGGATCACCAGGATCGTAAATACCCTGGCCTCATTTTTTTTCTCTTCCTTTAATTTCTTGCCAGAACAACCCAATGGCTAAGCCCAATCAGAAGCCATAAACCACAGGAACGCTTTCCTGGAGCAGACAGCAGGTTGGAAAAGAATACAGCAGGAACCTGGAATGGGGTATGGAAGTTATCCAGCACACCCACTGAAAGCAGGAACTGGGTCTGCTACTTCTTTTATCCCCCAGAGCACCTTTCACAAATGACTTGGTATGTACTGTGCAATACACAAGGTATACCTGCGAGGTCTACTAGCCTATCTCCAAACAGCTGGGCAGAACCTGAGGTGAATCTGTCACCTATGTGGAAGCAATCATAGCTTCACTGTAACAACTGCCATGAGTCCTGAGTCTGAAGGACCAGGAACCAGCCTGGAAGGGAAGAATCTTGCAGTGAGATGTGTGACATCACCCCAAGCAGGATTAAAGGGTAAAACCCTGAAAGGCCTCTGAAATATTTTTTGGTCATTGGTATGCTAACCAGAAATTGCCAATATAGTCCTCTATGTGGGAGACAAAGGGTGGCATGCATGGAAATGGTGCACTGAACTCCCAGAGCAATAAAACATCCCGTTCCTATGGCAACATGCCTTGTGGTAAAATGCCTCGGGGTGTGAATTCCTGGGCTGGGCCTTATGATAGAGCAGGGGTCACTGGCAAACTCCTCCCTCAGATAAAGAGGGCCTTAACCAGGGCCTCACAGGTTTAGCTTGTTACTTATTTTATTACTCTTTTAGAGTTATAACTTTATATGTATGATTTGTGTGTTCTGTTTAAATGTTGGTCAGTGACAGATTTAAAGAAGATCAATAAAGGAAGGAGAAAGATGCCTGAGAACTTTGGGACTTAATTTTTTAAATGTCAAGCTGAGGAAATCAGACAGGGCAACTAGGAACATGGCATATATCTTAAAGACCAATTCGCATTCTACATGTCTTTTATTAAATGGATACCTCCTCTAACTAGCTACATTGCTTCACTCAACAGCCTAATAACCTGGAAAGTAGTAAAACTAAATGCCTACCTTATTGATTAGCTGTCAAAAATATTATAATATTTCACCTTTCACATAAAATATGTGCTAAAAAATTTATTAGGACATTAACATACACTTACCTCCCTAGTGGGATGAGCTATGGACCCAAAACAATATGCTTCTTTTCAAAAGTAGCATTCTAATATAGAACCACACAAAATACAAATATATGTATGGCAGTTTTCACCAATAAGGGTTTGTTCTTGATCTTTCACACATGCCTCTGGTTCTCTTTCTAGGGTTTTAAGATAGCATAATTTTTTAGTGATTCTTTGAAGATATTAAAGAAAGAAACAGCGTAAACAAATATTGAACAAAGCTCATTTTTTTCATTCCTGGAAACATATGATAAAAATAAAATTATTGTAAAACAATCATGTTTTTCTTCCAGGCGGTGTGCCATGTTTTATTTAGCTTTGGGTCTGCAAAGCTAAGGCTAGTACGTGACACATCACGTGTTTTATACATGTTTTTAACCAACTATATACCATATATGCTAAATATGTAATATATACCTCTGTTGTTATTTAAAGCCATGCTCTAAGAATTAGCAAATGACTGTACGTGTACTACACACATGGCTCACTGCAAAATATTTGAAATGATGCCCGTGGTACATTTTATTGGTTAGAATGCATTCAGCTGCTAGGCGCAGAAAGCCCTGTCTTATCTGGCTGAAACAATAAGGAAAACATTCTCACATGATAAGAAGTCATGAGGTAGGGTGGGGTCAGGGCTGGTAAATTCAGCAGCCCAAAGATATTTCTAAGAACGCTCGTTCTTTCTATCTTTCTGTTTTGCCTCCTAAGTATATCACCCTCATCCTCAGACTAATTACCCACCCCCCCATCATGGATAATTCCAGGAATTAATACAACCTTCAGAGAACAAAAAGAAACGGGGTGGAGAGGGGACTTTCTTTCCTGGATCTCTTTTTAAGACCAGGGACGACTTTTCCAGAATTCACTATTCACACATCCACTTCTCGAGTCTCATTGGTCAGAATTGTGTCACATGCTTTTCCTAAACCAGTCATTGGCCACGGGGATGCCATCGTGATACAGACCAATCAGGACGCTGTACTCCCACACCTGCCCGATGCAGAGTAGCGGCCGAGTGAAAGAGAAGGACGGCGGAACAGAATGCGGATTTTATAACAATGGAGGAGCGGGGAATAGCTGGGTGGGCAGTCAGCAGCATCTACAGCGCAAGGAGAAGCATAGCCTTCCCAAATCTTGAATTATAATGAATAAGTTAGTTACAATTACATTTTTAACAATATTCTCGATGCCCCATTAGAATGTAGGAATACTTTGCTAAAAAAATTAGGATGTCATAATCTCGTTTAAAAAAAACTACTTCATTTGTTTTCTCAATAAATTTCTGTATTGTTAGCAGAGGTCTTCAAAATCGTCTCACTGATCTTAGTTCATGCTAACATGTATTCTCAACATCTCGTTAGTTTTTCTTCACTGACAAGTGTTTTTTCTCATTCACATAGTTCTCTATACTTAGGACACAAGTGTGAACAAAACAGTGCAGAGTTCCTGCCTTCATGGAGCTTACATGCTATTCCTGTTAAGATATGTCGCATATTGAAGACATTTTAACAGTAAGTAATAATTTAAAAATATGTAAGATTAAATTTTGATAGTCTCAAAGAACCCAGTTTCTTGAAACTTATCATGAAAAATAGGCAAACATGGGTGCAAACGTATTCGTTATGTTGCTGCTACTCACCACAATGGTCTACAAGAGGCGGAAATTGAATGGAGCCTAAATGTCCAAAATCAGAGATCTGTTTAGGAGAGAATTATTGTGTTTCTGTATAGGTAATAATTAAAAATAATTATGCTGTTTAATTATTATTTAGAATAGTCTGTAGCCATTAAACATAATTGTGTGGAATAATATGTATTTGTAAATGTTCATGATATAACACTAAATTTAAAAGTAAGACAGGCTGGGCATGGTGGCTCACCTCTGTAATCCTAGCACTCTGGGGAGGCTGAGGTGGAAGGACTACTTGAGGTCAGGAGTTCAAGACCAGCCTGAGCAAGAGGAAGACCCCATCTCCACTAAAAATAGAAACATTAGCTGGGTGTCGTGATGCGAGCCTATAGTCCTAGCTACGGGAGTCTGAGGCAGAAGCCCGGAAGTCTGAGGTTGCAGTGAGCTATGATGTCACCACTACACTCTAGCCCAGGCTACAGAGCGAGACTCTGTCCCCCCAAAAATAAAATTAAATAAAAATAAAAAGTAGGCCACAAAGCACTATGGAAAGTGTAATAACCTTTTGTTATATATGAATATGAATTACACCAAACTATTAACAGTAATTTTCTCTGAGTGTTATGATTTGGAGTGAGGCTTTTCCCCTCTCTGTCTCCCAGGTTTTCATTTTTAAACACATATTGACTTGATAAATAAAAAGGGTGGAAATTCAAGTCATCAAAGCTGATTGTAAAGTCTCGTTATAATAGCATCAACCATTTGTCAAGGGCTGTCCGTGGGTCAGTCGGTGCACAAGCACTTTACATTTGTTAGCTCACTTAATCCTTTCAACTACCTTACAGGTTAGGCATGCCGTGCTCTCCATTTTCTCCCCAGGCTGTGCAGGATAAATTTAACCATGTATCAGTTTCGATATCTTGCCCAAGATACACACTAAGAGGTGGTTCACCTTGAATTTAATCCAAAGTAGTATGACTCAGAGCCTGGTCTTTTAACTATTGATGCTATTCTGCCTAAAAATATAGACAGTTAAAAGCAGGTTGAATATGGCAGAAAATCAATGAATTAGATCACAAAACTTAGGAGAAATATAAACGGATATGCAGAACTGTATTAAGAAGACAAGTTGACTTAAAAGTTACTCCAAAATAAAATAATATGATTTTAATAACAAACAAAAAAAACCCTAAAATCTGCTCCATAAACATTTATGGGATTAAGAAGTACAAGAAACACAACTGGTTTGGCTAAAAATTATAAAAAGATAATTTTCAGCTTTTCTGTTTATTAATCGGTTATACAGAGATCCTGTCCATTGCTTCCCTTTTTTTGTTAGTTTGTTTTTCCTTTCTTCCTTTCTGGTGCTGAGGTTAACTCTTTAGTAACTGGGGATGAAGCACAACAAATTTGTGTTTCCTGCCAATTAACTACTATTCTACTAAAAATGATTTTATGGGACAAAGGTTAAAACTATTCTAATAGAAAGTATTTTTTGAGATTATTTTCACTCAAAGCAGGAAATCATCAAAAGACAAATGTGTTAATCAAAAAAAATAAACATTAACTCTTCACTCACACAGTCTCCAGTAGTCTAACTGGGAAGAAAGACCGTAGCTTATGATCAGTGTTGTCACAGAATTGTATCAGACACCTCCTGTGCGCCACTTCTTAGCCTGCCTCTTAATCCTGCCACAGCTTTTGTGACCAGGGACGAGTTCTACTGGCTTCATGCTTGGCCTGCCAGGAGTAGCACCTCACCTTAGCCTGTTTTAAGCACCTGTTGCTCCCTATCCTGGAGCTTCTCTGACACTGGCCCAGGGGACACCCATGGACCTGCCTAGCATTCACACATACACAACTGCACCTGTGTGGGTCTGCTGCTCCCAGCGGAGCTGCCCACTAGAGACTGCGTCACCCACACACACCCCCTTGCCCTCTGCTAGTCGTGTTCACCTAGCAAGAGGCATTGGCAGGAGATCAGCAAGGAGGAGAAAAAGATGGACCATTTCTTCCTTCACTCTTGCCCTGTTCCAATGGAAGGTTCTGGTGAAAACGCTGCCTCTTCACAACCACAATTCCTGCTAGGGAACCCCTCTTGCTGACTCAGCACCTACCAGCCATTTCTTCCCCTGGTCCCTTCAGGCCTAGGGGCAGTGATAACTTTGAATTGTTGCTAGCCCCTGGGTGCCTCCACATTCCTTGCTGGTCCCCTTAGCCTTACCTACACCTTCATTAAATTCTCCTCAAGATCCCCCACTGAGCATGCCTTGTTTCCTGCCAGAACCCTTCTAATGCAATTACGGAGAGTCTTGTAAGAGCTAATAAGTTACTTCTTTTGTGAGAAAAGTACAGGCAGGAATAACACGGGTAGCAAATTGGCATAGTTTAATGAATAATGCTAGAAAGCTGAAAGAAATCAGGTTGAAGAAAGTGTATCATAAGAAAAAGATCTCAGCCAAGTGCAGTGGCTCACACTTGTAATCCTAGCACTCTGGGAAGCTGAAGTAGGAGGATCTTGAGGTCAGGAGTTAGAGACCAGCCTGAGCAAGATCGAGACCCCATCTCTACTAAAAATAGAAAACTTAGCCAGGCATGTTGGCACAGGCCTGTAGTCCCAACTACTTGGGAGGCTGAGGCAAGAGGATTGATTAAGTCCAGGAGTTTGAGGTTGCTGTGAGCTGAGATGACACCACTGCATTCTAGCGGGAGCTATAGAGGAAGACCTTGTCTAAAAAAAAAAAAGAAAAGAAAAAGAAAAGGAAAGGAGGGGAGGGAGGGAGGAAGAAAAAGAAAGGAAGGAAGGAAGATTTTGTGCTAACAAATACTAGTCAAAAGTTTGATAGAGCCTGGTGCAGTGGCTCATGTCTGTAATCGTAGCACACAGCACCCTGGGAGGCTGAGGCAGGAGGATCAGTTGAAGCCAGGAGTTCGAGACAGCCTGAGCAGCATGACAAGATTCTGTCTCTACACACACAAAAAAAAGTTTGATAGGGAAATGAGAAAAAAGATCACTATTCTTATTTTTAAAGCTGAAGATACATTTCAAAGCTAGTGAAAAGAAATCTAAATACAAAAATTGCACAAATTATATTTATTGTTTTTGATGTTTAACCAAATTAACAGTTATCCAATAAACAGTTTTCAAATATATTCATAGGCAGAGATACAGTGGACTGGCAATACTATTCACTCTAACAAAATGTGTCAGCATTTCACATGTTTAAAATGGTCGTAAACAATGACTTCAAGTCTAAATACTATTAGGACAGGTCACTTGATTTACGTACACTATGATAAATAAATGAGCTTTTAGTAAACACTGATGGTAGGCCAGGCCCTGTGCTGGTATATTCATGTATATCACCTCCATTTATTTTCTTAAAAACTGTGCTGGAATGTGCAGTTGTCAACTTGATTTATTTGGAAGCTTTCTTTCTCAGAATCCCCTACTCTGTCTGTACTGTTCCAAGTTAGAGTTGAGCAAAGAACTTATTTGGAGATTTGGAAGGCAGAGCAAGCAGCAGCCGTGACTCTTGGGAGGTTGTCAGATACAATAACAGACAGATGCAGGGGTGCCCAGGAGGTCTCAGCTTGTCTTCTCTGTCTTCCGTGCTGTGTCCTGCTCATCTGTTGACTGTTGGCACTGCCGACCAGCTGCGGCCCCAGGCTCACCATGCAATGCTTGTTTGTGGACTAACACAGCCTGCATCTCAGATTAGAAATATTTTCCTTCTTACACCATCCGACCCAAGAATCAAAGTCCCCAGGGTGGGGATTCAGTTAGTCTAGTTTGGATTACTTGCCTACCCATGAGGACAAGCACCTTGACATACAAGGGGAATGCACATTGAGAAATAAGTAACTCCTGGAAAAGGAAATCAAGGCTTGGGAAGGGGGAACAAATATGAAGTGGCCAAAAATAACAACACCAAGAGCATCAAGTGTCCACTCTATGAATTTACCTAATGTGTTCACTGTCATTGACCAGCTAACAATAGTAGATAACATTTATTTAGTCTTTAGCCCTTCTCTGCGCAAGTAACTCAGCAATTTATATGTATTGTCTTATTTAATCCTCACAACAATCCTAAGAGGAAGATACTTTTCTGTCTCCATTTTACAGTAAGGAAGATATATAAAGTTGTCATTTTGCCAGGTTTCGTCCTGTAAAATATGACTGATCAGAGCTGGATCTAGTTAAAGGTGTTGACTCTAATTGCAGAACTACTGGATTTTCAACCCCAATTTTGCTAACTTAAGTAAAATTTTGCTGGAATTTTTGTTAGTTTTTCTTAATCAGTTGTGCAGAAAATCCTGTCCACTGCTTCCTCTTTTTTTTGTTTTCCTTTCTTCCTTTCTGCTGCTGAGTTTAACTCTTTAATAACTAGGGATGAAATTTGTGTTTCCTGCTAATTGACTACTATTCTACTAGTAATGACTTTATAGGACAGAGGTTAAAACTATTCTAATAGAAAATATTTTTGAGAATATTTGTGGTTTTCACTCAATGCAAGACATCATCAAAAGACAAATGGGATGTGCACTAATAACTACAAAAAAAAAACCAAAAAAACAAAACCATTATCTCTCCACTCACACAATCTCCAGTAGTCTAATTGGGAAGAAAGAAATCTTCCATCAGACAGTGACCCCAGTACTGCTAATTTATATTGTAATGACTAATCATATAGCATAAACCTTATCTTCTTATTCTGTACCAGAGTTCTAGCATGCATGATGTATTTTATTTATTATTATTCAATTTATTAAAGTTAAATTTAAAAACTTTTGCCTTAAGTTTTTAATTATAATTATTTATAAATTCTATTTTCTACTCAGCAAATTTTATCACTCACTTTTTTTTTGAGAGAGAGAGTCTCACTCTGTTGCCTGAGCTAGAGTGCCGTGGCATCAGCCTAGCTCACAGCAACCTCAAACCCCTGGGTTCAAGCAATCCTTCTGCCTCAGCTTCCCGAGTAGCTGGGACTACAGGCGTGCACCACCATACCGGCTAACTTTTTCTATTTTTGGTAGAGATGGGGTCTCACTCTTGCTCAGACTGGTCCTGAACTCCTGAGCTCAAATGATCCACCCGCCCCGACCTCCTAGAGTGCTAGGACTACAGGTGTGAGCCACCACACACCCGGCCCTATTATTTGCTCTTAAGGGAGCTTTTACAAATTAGTTAATCTAATGCCTTTAAATATTTTTAAGCTGAATTTAAAAGTGTACTTCATTCTCTTTTATTTTTTCAGCATTATATTTGACTCACAACCCTTCTCAAGAACTCAAGTAATTCTTTTTTAAAAGGCTTTATTGAGATATGATTCACATGACACACAATTCACCCATTTAAACTATAAAACTGAAGTCTACAATTTAAAATATATAATTCAGTGACTTTAGTATATTCATATAGATGTGCAACCATCATCACAATCAATTTTAGAACATTTCCATCACCTCATAAAGAAATCTCCCACTTCTTAGTCAAGTGATTCTTATAAAATCAAATAAGTTAATTTACAGACAAGGTAAATCTTAAATTCTCTTAATCATTCTAATACTCCATAAACTTAGTAAAATTTGAACTTAAAATCACAAATATAAAATAATTATTCAATTACTCATTTTAAATTGGAATCATGGGGCTCTTCTAAGAGGCCAAATTATCTAAAACATTATATCTAAATACAGATTAGTCTTTAACAAAAAATATATTAATAATATAGATTTTATTTACTTCACTATTTCTATATTGAATCAAATCTTCCCAGAGCTAAAAATACACCCACTCACTAAAAGAAAAATTATGTCAAACAAATATAACTTGCTTTCTAGAGCAAGTTTGGGGAAATATTTTCTTAGCCAGATGGAACTGCATATCAACAAGAGTTTTTGGCCAGGGTTTGAGATCTAGAATTAGAAACACCCAGAACAATTTATCTCGTAATGGTGAGTGACAAGCTAAGCCCAATTTTATAGACAATGTATCAAGAGAATCGGCTGTTGGTGCCTTAGTGGCAGCTGAAGGAGGGTTGTTTGGGGTAATGTCAAAGAGAGACAGGCCCAAGTAACATAGTGGCACGCAGAGCCCAGAGAGAAAGCTGTGCAAGAAATACTATACGGTCAAAGTAGCTGAGAAATTTTAGGACAGGAATGTCTAATTTCTGTGCTGCAATTATCCTATTGTTACCCTGTTGTCTCCCCGCCTGCAGCAGGAGTATGATACTCTTGTTTTTAAAACATAAAAGTAGGACAACTGGGGTGACCAAGAGTGAAGTGAGGAACCAGGACACTCTGCAGAAGCAGGCAGCAGTGTGAGCTGACGCAGATATGGCCTGGGCTCTGGCTGCAGCCGGTGGCGTGGAGACTTAGGCCACGTTGTTTGGATATTAAAGGAAAGGGCGACTCCGCGAGAATGGAGGGCTTGGGAACACCCAGGCAGCAGATGGCTTCGGTTAAAGGAGGATGCAGCCACATGCTATTTTTTTGTTTGTTTGTTTGTTTTTGAGACAGAGTCTCACTCTGTCGCCCAGGCTAGATTGCAGTACCGTCATCACAGCTCACTACAACCTCAAACTCTTACGCTCAAGAGATCCTCCTGCCTCAGCCTCCCAGGTAGCTAGGACTACAGGCACATGCCATGATGCCCAGCTAATATTTCTATTTTTTGTAGTGATGGGGTCTCACTCTTGCTCAGGCTGGTCTTGAACTCCTGAGCTCAAGCAATCTTCCTGTCTTGGCCTCCCAGAGCGCTAGGATTACAGACGTGAGCCAACACACCCAGCCACATGCTTTTTAAGGAAAATCTACTTCTTAACAATAGATGAAGTAAAAAAAAAAAAAGCAGAGAAGATAATAGATAATGGGTTATTTCCTATTGTTGTTCCTAAGAAGACATCGAGTGTTGAATTTGTGCTGAGTTACAGAACTCCACACAGTTACATTCAGCTACTCAGCACCTCTACATCCTCTTTTTCAACCAGTGCTAACGAAAGAAGGTTTCAGCCTCTCTTGTCCTGAGGGAGGGAATGGATCATTTGACTGTTCTAGCACCAAGTTCTCCTCAGTTATCGCAATAGCCTCAAGAATTTTGAATTTGGGTTTTCCTAATTAAGTGGAATGTTTTGCTAATTTTTCATCAGAGTTATTTGTTTACCTTTATAACCCTCTGGTTTGACTTTATTTAAAGATTTTTAAATAGTGCTTTCTGTGGGGCTATGCTCACGTGGCCCCAAACATCTGATCGGTTTGATGAACTCAGTCAAATCACTGGCTAAAAGATAAAAGGAAACAGTTAAACTGACTACTTGTCATCATGAAGACTCAAAAATTGGGCCTTATTTTCCACTTTTAATAATAATTCATTACCTCTTTGTCTCTAAACCAGGCCGTTTGAGTTTGACAGTTTGAGCCCCAACTATCTATAAAACAGACATATTTTTTTTTTTAGAGACAGGGTCTCACTCTCTCGCCCAGGCTGGACTGCAGTAGGGTCATCATAGTTCACTGCAGCCTCAAACTCCTGGGCTCAAGGAATCCTCCTGCCTCAGCCTCCCAAGTAGCTGGGACTATAAACTCATGTCACCACATGGGGCATAAAACAGATTTTTAAGAAGTAGTGTTACTATATTTACTTTTATTTTCCCCTTTCAGTAGGTGTTCTATTAGTAATGAGATGCAAAAGAGGAAGAGTGTGCTGTGCTTCATGCCACTCCCCGCAGGGTGATCCCAGCAGGCCCGTCCTGGCGGTCCCTAGCAAGCAGCCTCACCTAGAAAAGCCGCCGCTCCCCCACAGAAAACTCTGCGAATGCTTAGCGAAAGGAGTTGAAAAATGTGAATGGCAGTTAGTTGCTCTTCCACTTGGTAAACAGTTAAATTTACCACAACTTAAACTTTGGCGACATTTTATAGCTTGCTCTGTGGGGCAATTCTTGCTACTGACAGACTCGACTGTCCACTGAATATATATCTAGCTTCATGACTGCTCTGGGGATAGAGAATGTGGATGAACAATTACATGAATCTCTGCCTGGGAGAGAATAAAAGCATACGCAAGAGTGAGCAGAACTGTGTAATAAGTTTGCTTTGTGCTTTGTCAAGGAGTACAACATCCTCTGCATTGCCCCTCCTTATATGAAAACACCTTTCCCCCTAAAGTGTGAGATTCTTCTGGGCCTCAGTATAGGCCATGCAAGCTACACAGTTTTGTTTTGTTTTGAGTCTCACTCTGTTGCCCAGGCTAGAGTGCAGTGGCCTGATCATAGCTCACTGCAACCTCAAACTCTTGGGCTCAAGCGATCCTCCTGCCTCAGCCCTTGATTAGCTGGGACTACAGATGTGTGCCACCATGCTTGTAGGGAAGGGATCTCACTGTGTTGCCCAGGCTGGTCTTGAACTCCTGGCCTCAAATGATCCTCCCCATTCGGCCTTCCAAAGTGCTGGATTACAGGTGACAGACACCACACTTGGCCCTAGCTGCACAGTTTAAAACGAAGAACATGGCATTCCTTGCCAAGAAAGGAGATTCATTTTGAAATTGCATCTCACCTTTCATGTAAAATATGTCCAGTTTTTCTTAATACAATGGTAAAATGATCAGCTTTCTATTTCAGAACATTTTGAGTTTTTTCCCTATCTCTGTGTATTATAATTATGAAATACGTGTAAAACCAAGTGAGTTAACATGGTGTTATGGGTTGAATTATGTCTTCCCCAAAGTTCATATGTTGGAGTCCTAACCCTTAGGTCCTATATGGCCATCTGTAGCCAAGGACCGTGGCCTAGACCAGATCCTTCCCTCACAGACTTCAGAAGGAACTAACCTCTCCAACACCTTGATATGAGATTTCTAGCCTCCAGGACTGTGAGAATATTAATTTCTGTTGATGAAGTCACCAGTGTGTGGTTCTTTGTCACAGCAGTGCTAGCATATGACAAACACATATGACAAAACAATAAGCTTTCCTCCACCCTCAGCCCCAGAAAAGACAGGCCATGATTTGGGTTTCTGCTCCAGAATCACAAGCTCAAACCCCAGCAGAGCCCAAGCAGGTCACCAAAAGGAGCGAACCTAGCTAGACAGACTAGCCAGGATTATTAGAGGGGATTAAGGCAAACTGGAAAATAGGACCCAGTTCCAGCCACTACCATGAAGAAATACAAGCTTAGTATTTGTTGCCAGGCAGTCTGACTTTGTTGAGAGAAACCCAAAATGAAGATTTTTTTTTTAAATATAAAAAAAAATTTCCTTTCTAAAAATATTGACAATACATTGAAAAGTATTTTAAATATTGTTCTGGCCAAATAAAATCTGTCTGAGACCCAGTTCAGCCCATGGCCTAATTGCCTTCAAAGAAACGCCCTCACACAGGATGCTCCCAGCATCTGAAAGTGTCCAGGGACCTCGTTTCCAAGCCCTGTCGCTTTTACTAGACGGGGCCCTGTGACTAAATCTGGCCAGTGGAATGGGGCCAATGGGAATGAAGTGAAGTCTGTCACTGCTGTACAGAGATTGGCGAGGATCAGCGGGTCTTCCCCTCACTGTCATCCCCTTCCAGAACAACCTTGGGGATACAGACTGACCTTGCCAATTTAAGAGGTCAGATCTGACAAAGACAAGAACCTGAATGGTGAAGAAAATTACAAGCTATTCACATATGGGATGCTTTTCCCTGACCCTGACCCTAAAAGAAAGAATGAGAAAAGAGGCAGAGGGTGTCAGCTGCCTTGTATTAAGATAATCAGGGTGCGAGGTTCCAACCTCCTCCCCTCAATTTTAAGGAACAGGACAAACCTGAGTGAGGGTCCAATTCCCAGTTCTATCTGTGAGGGGCACACATATGCAATGAGTGGGAGGCAGCAGTTGCCCCTTCCAGAGAACATCGAGGAAGAATGTGCGACCCTTTCTGCATTCATTCCCCACAAGAGGTAGGTCCACTTAGAAACACGTATGTTGATGATGGCAAAGATGTCTATTTGCCTTTTGCTCATTTCTTTTTCCCACTAGAGGTGTAGGAAAATGGCTAGATAATATTTGCACTTCCTTTCTTTACTCTAAAATTTTAAAAATATTATCGACATAATCATTATAAAATCCTGATTGAATACTCTGATCATAGTTGTAGTTCTAACATCTAGTTGGTTATAGAACTTAATGAGGTAGAATATAACATGTTTTCTGGATACCAGGAAGTGCCGAAGAAAGGCTGTCTGTCCCCTTTCTGTGGCCTTGTAACTTGACCTTTGAGCTCTTTCAAAATTCCTATTCTTGCCTACATAAAAGCCCCTGGACCTTGTGACTCCTAGATGAATACATATTAACTTGCTCTTGCCTGCTTGCCTAGTATCTTTTACTGCTAATCTGGGTTCCTGTTCATCACTTCTCTCTCCATCGCCCTGAAGGTCTTTGCTGACTACTCCTTCCAGCACCCACCATCATTTCTTGTCCCAAGCCTTTAGCTCATTCAGCTGACTTTCCAGCACTTCCAACATTTTCATACTTCTGTTTAAGTCTTCACATACCATAAATTTCATATTGTCAATTCCTTGAGGGCAAGAACCATACGTTTTAATTATTGGTGTATCCTAGGTACCTACTACACATCCATATTATTTTAAATTAGTGATACGTAAATATAATGATTTATGATATTTTCCTCATTTCGACATGTCAAACATAAACCTTTTGTTAGGAAATAAATGTCAATTTAATTGCGGATTGGCAGAATTGGTATACATAAATTAAGAAACTGTTTCTACGTCTTGCATGAATGGGTTGGTTTTGATTTTCCATTATTACGTTTGAAAAGCCTAATGTCATTAAACAATCACATTGTCATGAAAGACCTTTTAACCATCTACTTATCCCACCTGTTTACACTTGAAAACCAGTAATTGTAAAGTCAAATAAGCCAGTAGCATAGATGTTATCTACAGAAAGAAGAAATCATCAGGGAAACAGGGTGTTATACAAACAGGGTGAGTACACTTTCTTTCCTTTGTCACGTAATATTGACGTGAATAGATTGAATTTTGCCTAAAGACAAACATTTTAATCTTCATCTCTGACGCAACTCAAGAACATAGACATCACTTGTGTGTTTCCTACATTGCTACACTGCTCCCAATACTTCTGAATAGAGCCCGGTCGAGGCAACATAATGGCTTCTGTTTGTTGAATGATGCAACAAGCATCATATTTTTGCTCTTCTCTGTACGTTTGAGTTTCTAAGGTTATGCTTCAGGGCTTGTTTCCTAATGGTTATTTGGCTGCATTTGGGAGTGGTGGGAGAGATTTCAAGGCAGGGAGGTAACCAGGAAGCTGATGGAAGAGCAGGGGGTAGGACTGCAGATCTAGGATCAGATAAGAGGTATAGCTCCAGGGCTTTGCAGTGGGGATGGCAGAAGGTCAAGCAGAGCCCGGAAGTCAGTGAGGGAAAACTGTGTGGAAGAGGTACATCTGGGCCCAGTCCCTGGAAAATAGCTGCAGGAATGACACACAAAGCTGGCTAGTGGAGTTCAAGGTGAGTTTCCCTTTGTGGAAAGGTGAAGGAGAACACAGGTGCCCTAGAGTCCCGAGCCTAAGGAGGCCAAGTAATCATACCATCTCCCCAGAAGTGACATGGGGCCTGACACCAGGGGCTGACAGCCAGCAGCACAGCCAAAGTGCTCAGCGCGTCACATTGTGATTGAGTAGCAACTGCAGCAATTTTTCAAATTCCTTATGGACAAAATTACAGAGATCACCTTTCTTCACAGGGGAGAGTTAAAGCAAACTACGAATGATGGGGTACCCATGGCAAATAGCCAGGATGGAGTTAGAACTAAAAGAACTGGTATTTTTCCCCCAAATGAATATCTGAGTAAAAATCTATAGCATACTTTTCCACTCAGTAGGATTTTAACACAAATTTATTAAAATTATGAAGCTTTGGCCAAGTACAGTGGCATTAATCCCTCTGTTTCCCTACTTAAAAAATGGGACTGGCTGGGCACAGTGGCTCACACCTGTAATCCTAGCACTCTAGAAGGCCGAGGCTGGCGGATCGCTCAAGGTCAGGAGTTTGAAACCAGCCTGAGCAAGAGCGAGACCCCCCATTTCTACTAAAAATAGAAAGAAATTAATTGGCCAACTAAAAATATATAGAAAAAAATTAGCCGGGGTTGGTGGCGCATGCCTGTAGTCCCAGCTACTTGGGAGGCTGAGGCAGAAGGATTGCTTGAGCCCAGGAGTGTGAGGTTGCTGTGAGCTAGGCGGATGCCACGGCACTCTAGCCCGGGCAACACAGTGAGACTCTGTCTCAAAAAAAAAAAAAAAAAGTATGAAGGGCGACCAGGAAACGATATGTGAAGGCCATTTCTTCATTGGTAAAATGATGACTTATACAAGAGTATAATGAAGAATAAGATGTTCTCACTATGGACAATATGAATAATGAACAAAAATGTCACAATCTAACTCTATGTAAATAACATACTTACTCTAAGTAAAATATTCATTTTCCATTTATGCAAATTTTTTTAATTTATGCTCTATTTGCCAAAATAATTTTTTTTTTTTTGAGGAGAAGGAAAGAGAACTTTTATTACTTTGCTGGCAAAGGAGGACGTTGGAGACTCCTGTCTGAAATGCATCGTCCTAATAATAAGCACAAATACAGAGCTTAATAAAACCATTTTTAACATATTTCCTTAAAGTGACACTGTCTTCTTTATTTCTTCTAAACCCTGTATTTACTTCTGACTAAAGATATTTTCAGAGTTTTAGGCCAGGAGTAGGGAACCTGTGGCCTTCTGGGTCCTTAAGTCCTTTTGACTGAATACAAATTTTTTTTCTTCTTTTTAAAAGCCTACAGCACCTGGTATTCCTAGGCAGTCTCCCATCCAAGTACTAACCAGGCCCCACCTCACTTAGCTTCCAAGATCAGGCAAGATTGGGCATGTTCAGGGTGGTATGGCTATAGATGTTGGCAGGTAGGTGCCTGTGGACTGAATCCAAATTTTACAGAACAAATCATTTTATTTTTATTAATACATGTTTGTTCATCTTTTATATTTTTATTTTATTTTTAAAATGAACGTATTTAAAATACCAAAGAATAGAGTAAGTTTCAGCGAAATAACCATCCCAGATTGACTGGCACAATTAGAACATCAGTAAGCCATAAGGGCTGAACTGACCGCTCATAATTTAGTTCTAAGTACACTCCCCAGACCCCTACAACCCTGCCTGACTGGCGCCACTACTGCCTGAGGCTGGTTGGAGAGAGTTTATGGGGGTTGAGTCCTCCAGTCCGTTATTAGCTTTTGACAATAGTGCGCTGTGTTTCTTCTTGAAGTGGAATTTGTGAAGAGTTACACAGCTTGACGGTATTTTTTTAATTCTGTCTGCGTAACAGCCCATCATGTCAAAGAAGACCAAGAGAACTGAAGGAAGAAAACATTTTTAAATGAGGATTGGGAATTGCAATATTATCTTTTGTCTGCTAAAGATAAGATGATTTGCTTGCTTTGTGATACTCCAATATCAACATTAAAGAAATTCAATGCTCATCAGCACTCACTGTAACACTCAGAAAGACCACAAATATTTTAAATTAGAGGGAGAGGCACAAAAGATTGTATTGCAGAAATTAAAAGATGAAGAACAAAGCAAAGACAGTTCTTTCAAGCAGCAATAAGACCTGGAAATATTGCCACTAAAGCAAATTATAAAGTAGTTTATATACTCGGGGGGAAAAAAGGAAGCCATTCAGTGATGTAGAAATTGTGAAAGAATGCATTGTCCAAGTTGTACTATAAGATGCTTAGACCCTGATAATGTTTCTTTTCTTATTTTCTTTTTTCCTTTTTTTTTTTTTTTTTTTTTTTTTTATACAGATTCTTGCACTGTTCCCTGGGCTAGAGTGCCATGGCGTCAGCCTAGCTCATAGCAACCTCAAACTCCTGGGCTCAAGCAATCCTTCTGCCTCAGCCTCATGAGTAGCTACATATGTGTGCCACCATGCCCAACCAATTGTTTATATTTTTAGTAGAGACAGGGTCTCACTCTTGCTTAGGCTGGTTTTGAACTCCTGAGCTCAAGCGATCCTCCCACCTTGGTCTCCCAGAGTGCTAGGATTATAGGCATGAGTCACCCACCGCGCCCAGCCCTTGATAATGTTTCAAACTACAAACAGCTGCTTCTTTCAAAGAGAACCATAACTGATTGGCAGCATGAATTAGCCTTCAACTTAACAGAACAACTTCATGAAATACCTCAAAAGGAAAATATGTATTATTCAATTGCTCTGGGTGAATCAACTCATACTACTAACTTGGCACAGGTTTTATACTTCACTGGGGTCATAACAGGAGGTTTTCTTTGCTAGGAAGAGTCACTCACTTTGGGCACTCTTGCAAACAGAACACAGGGAATAGCTATCTTCAACAACTCTCAAGATCAATGTGAAGTTGGATTGAATTTGATAAAGTTAGTGAGTGTATATACAGACAGTGCATCTTCCATAACAGGAAAACATAAAGGGTTTATTGCAGGGATATAGAAAGTATTAACGGATCCAGATGCTCTCATTTCTTTTCATTGTATCTTGCATCGGCAAAATCTGTGCTAAAGCTATTTTAAGTAACACCTTGCAACAAGTTACAAGTATTATTAACAATATTCCTGCAAATGCAACACAGCATTGTCAGTTTTGTAAGATGCTAAAGTTGAATGATGAGGTATTCAGTGTGGATTTGCCTTATCATTCTAAAGTGCATTGGCTATCTCAGGGACAAATGTTAGCCAAATTTTTATCTATGAGAACAGATAATTAAATTTTATGAAGAACAGAATCAGCAATGTGAATTATTGAAAGACGATTTCCATAGGAATGCAGCATTTCTGTGTGATATCATGTCAAATCAAAAATGACTTAAATATTTTTTGCAAGGTAAAACTAAGTCTATATATGATATGTGGCAAAAAATCCATGCATTTTGAAGACAGCTATCTTCTTTCAAAACACTTCTCCTTCAAAAGGATATTTCACATGAACATTTTCCCCAGTTAGCAAAGGTCACTGATGAGCAGGATGATATATGCAAATCATTTGAAGAACAGGAAGCTGTTATAGACCTATTAATTGGAGAATACAATGAGAGGTTCACTGACTTTGAGAATCATGACATCACACTCAAATTAGCATTTCAGCCTCACCTAGCGGATATCACCAAGGCACCTAAAGAACTAAGGATGGAATTGATTGAGTTTTCAGTAGGTGATAATTTAAAGTCATTGTTTGATGCTAAAAAAGATCCAATTGAAATATGGAAAAATGCAGAGTACTCATGCCTTTGGCAACATGCCTGAAAAAATGCTTTCTTGCTTTTCAACTACTTATTGCTGTGAATCTACATTCTCTGACCTAACCCAAATCAAGATGCCCTTAAGGTCATCAATGACTGATACCCATGTAGAGGATCAACTGAAACTGTGGCCCTCCAAGCTGCAACCAAAGATTCAAATGCTTTCCAAAAAAAAGCTGACAAAACAAAATCATTAAAAGGTTAGCTAACTTTAAAACTAACAAATAGCTTTCATTTTCTGAAATTATTAAGTCCATAATAGTTAGAGTTTTACAAAATAACATACATTCTTAAGTACATGTAATTGAAGTTTCTTACGTGGCCTTCTCTCGTTTCGGCTAAATTGATGAGGCCTTCCAACACGAAAAGGTTCCCTCCCCCTATTTTAGGCTTTGCTGGAGAATATTTTAGGAAAGAGTTAGATATTGGCTGAGGAAATTTTTTTGAATTTTATAAAAACTCCACCCAATGGATGGAATTTCTAATTCTAGTTTGCTGGCTCATTGGTTTCAAAGAAGAAAAAGTTATGCAAATGCGTGGAAATTGTTCTATTAATAGAAGGAGAAATGTCTATGTTTTGAATGTACATTATTCTTATTTCATGAGCCCTGTTGTGACCAGGAGCTCATTCCAACACCAGAAATTAAGTTTCTTGGTAAACTCAGGGCTATTTTGAAAATTTATATTTGTCTAATAATGGTGGCTTGAAAGAAAATACATACCCATTCAAATGCCATCAGAGAGGTAATCCCTTCATGATTCTCGCCATGTACACAAAAAATATGTGTGACTTTTCTCCAATAATTAATTTCTCTAACAATAAAAAAAAAAGCCAGCTCACACCTGTTATCCCAGCACTTTGGGAGACTGAGGCAGAACAATCACTTGAGCTCAAGATTTTGAGACCAGCCTAAGCAAGAGGGAGACCCCATCTCTAAAAAAAAAAAAAAAATCAGCCAGCCTTGGTGGTGCATACCTGTAGTCTCAGCTACTCAGGAGGATGAGGAAGAAGGATCCTTTGAGCCCAGGAGTTTGAGGTTGCAGCGAGCTATGATGCCACCACTCAGGCTAAGCCGGGCAAAAGAGCAAGACCCTGTCTCAAAAAAAAAGAAACAAACAAAAAATGCCATCTGATTCACTAATTTTAGAAATAATTTAAGTGTGAAGTAAAAGTGGTAAGATTTGAGATTCCCTCGTTAGTCTTAACTTTCCAATATGTCCTATATATGCTGGCTTGAAATAACATATTGAGCTCTTTCATGATATAATGAAAATTTTTCCACTTTACTTTCACCCTATTTAATACTTCTTGATGTAGGAAGAGCAGATTAAGCAGAAAATGAAATGGATCTCTCTTTAGCTCCATATGCCTGATCACCTCCAGGCTACCATTCTTTCTCATCTGCCCAG
This sequence comes from Lepilemur ruficaudatus, assembly GCA_963574885.1. Classification (NCBI taxonomy): domain Eukaryota; kingdom Metazoa; phylum Chordata; class Mammalia; order Primates; family Lepilemuridae; genus Lepilemur; species Lepilemur ruficaudatus. The sequence continues at coordinate 32,847 of CAUYRT010024602.1, forward strand.
AATTTAAGGATTGAGACCTTTCTATTTGGTTATGCACATTATCTTATCTAACTTTCCCAAGAATCTGTTAAGGAAGCTACTATTTTTATTATTCTCATCTTAGATTGAGTCACAGACATATTCAGAAACTCCAAAGCCTACATGCTTTTCCACCAGGCAATATTACCAGAGATAAAGGAGCTCCAACCCATTTGTATTCATCAAATGCACAACTGCCAATTTCAAACTATGGGATCTACTGTATACATCCTTCTTTCCAAAGACTATTATTTTTCATCATATTTACATTTTAAATATTAGTAATGGTAGCCATGATAAAGAAGAAGTGTTCGGTTTCTCAGAAATGATTTGTAATTATATTATTTAGCACTAGATTTGGCTATATGTGACAAAAATCTCTGATTAACTGGTGGCAGTTAATCAAGATGGAAGTTTGTTTTAGTGTTATGTAAAAGCCAAAGATACACATTTCTGGGTTGACAGAGCAGAATCTCAGAGCCAGGGATGCAGGCCACCCTACTTTATTGCTGTACAAGTCCCAAGTTTACTCTATTGTCCAAGATGGCTGCTGGAGCTCCAGAAGTTACATTTGAATTCTAGCCTGCAGAAGGAGAAATTGGGGGAAGGGCAGGCCTCCCCTTTTTAAAAACATTTCCAAGACATTGCATGTACAACTTTGTTTGCATTAAATAGGCGGGGCAGAACTTATTTACATGGCCATCCCTAGCTGTAAAGGAAGAGAAGTTCTTATTCTGGGTTGCCATGATGACTGCTGAAACCTGGGTGTTTATTATTAAGAAAGAATGGGGTAGGGCTGGATTTGGGGGACCCAGTCTCTGCCATAGGAAAGGAAAATGTATTTGTGTTGGATGGACAAAAGGGTGGATTGGGGCTGGGCGCGGTGGCTCACGCCTGTAATCCTAGCACTCTGGGAGGCCGAGGCGGGCGGATCGCTCAAGGTCAGGAGTTCAAAACCAGCCCGAGCAAGAGCGAGACCTCATCTCTACTATAAATAGAAAGAAATTAATTGGACAACTAAAAAAATATATAGAAAAAATTAGCCGGGCATGGTGGAGCATGCCTGTAGTCCCAGCTACTTGGGAGGCTGAGGCAGTAGGATCACTTGAGCCCAGGAGTTTGAGGTTTCTGTGAGCTAGGCTGACGCCATGGCACTCACTCTAGCCCAGGCAGCAGAGTGAGACTGTGTCTCCAAAAAAAAAAAAAAAAATATTTGGGAAAAAAAAAAAAAGGGGTGGATTGGATTGTTCACAGAGGTCTGGGCCATATGTAGACAGGTCTTTCAATTTTTTAAAGAGAAGCCAGAAATCTAGATTTTTATGTGAGATTTCCTGATTATGAAATGTTGTTAGTTTATTAAAATATAAAAAACTAGTGTGGACCAAACAAAACCCATCTGTGTCAAGCCCTCATGCTTCCTTTGATCTAAAAGAATTGACTCTGTTTCTTTTTTATATTTACTATTTTCAATCAAACAACAAATATCGATTGAGGGCTACAATATATAAGGTAACATGTCAAGGGTGATGAAGGACAGAAAGATACAATCTTTCATTGGAACAAGAAAGTCTCTGATGTAGTAGACAGGGTTCATGACTAGAATTGAAAAAAAAAAGAGGTTGCAGTAAGCTGTTTTATAGTTTGTTTTATTTTGTTTTGTTTTTAGTTCAGTTTCTTTACCTGACCCGAAATGCTGTCTCTTATTTCCTCAGGTCTTTTCTCAATGTTTGATAGTTTCCATTCCCATTTTAGCTCACTCAAGTAAATAACTATGTCCCTAGAATTCTGTATTCATAAAATGTATCTCTCAGAAGTATCAAATATTCTTTTCCTTATTTGTTGTTAATATTCTATTTTATGGAAAAATTATTTTAAGCTTTTATTTATGAGCTAGTTCTTATAAAGTTAAGCATATGCACGTACATGTAATAATGTATGTGTGACCTTGACTTATTATCCTCAAAAGGATGTGTGATGGGACAAATATTATTAATATGTAAATGTCTACAACCTTCACCCCTGCCCCTCCCAGAAGTAGAGAGGTGAGAGCTATGGGTGCAGTAGACCAAAGTCGCCTTGTCAATTCTCTTAGGAAAAGCAGTGAGAGTAGAACACCAGCTGGAGTCTTTCCCTGCCCTGGGGCGATGAGTCACCCAGTCCTTCGGCTGTCCTTTCATGCTGTCATAACTGGCATGACCAGGACCGGCTCCATAATTTGCAGTTCCCCAGTAAATGAAAATATGAGGCCTCGTGTTCAGAATTATTAAGAATTTCAAGACGGTGACAGTGGAGCATTAAACCACGCGTGGATTGCTTCTGAGTTTGGGTCCTTGTGGCCGCACAGGTCTTACGCCCATGAAGCCAGCCCTGACTGTAGGGGGGAACCCAGGACACTTCTGGCCAGGGTGATGGGGAGCAGTAGGCAGGAGGAAAACATAGCTCCGAGATGTAGGGTGAAGTTTTTGTTTCTGGGGAATTTGGGGGTGAGAGAGGCACTGGGGCAATTTACAGTATAAGTTTTTTGTTTTCTGTTTTTAATGTCTGGGAAAAGATAAGGGTTTTCTTGTTTGTTTTTTTCAAGTCTTGCTGTGAACTGCATGTCCCCCATTATGGTGTTCAGGAAATACAAGTGAAGAAACAATTACGAAAGGATGTTTTAGTTTGTAGGACTCTGCTGCCATACAGGGACTGAGACATACGGGTCACACTATATAGCCGACCTTTGAACAACGCAAGGGGTTAGGGGTACTTACCCCTCACGCAGTCAAAAATTGGCATATTAATTTTGACTTCCCCAAAACCTGACTACTAATAGCCTACTGTTGAGTAGAAGCCTTACTGATAACATAAACAGTTGATTAACACAAAGTTTGTATATGCATTATATACTGCGTTCTTACAATTAAGCTAGAGAAAAGAAAATGTTATTAGGAACATCATAAGGAAGAGAAAATATATTTACCATTTATTAAGTGGAAGTGGATCATCATAAAGGTCTTTATCCTTATCATTGTCTTCACGTTGAGTGGGCTGAGGAGGAGGAGTAGGAGGAGGGGCTGGCCTTGCTGTCTCATGGGTGACAGAGGCCAAAGAAAACCTGCCTATAAGTGGATGAACAAAGTTCAAACTTGTGCTATTCAAGGGCCCATTGTATAACTGCTTCACAGCTATTAGTAATGTCACTGATTAAGGGTTGACTGACACTTTTATAGTAATGGTAGTTTGTTTGCATTTACAGCTTGTGAAAAAAAACCACTATGCTTGACTTCCTCTCTCCCTCCCTCCCAGCCTCCATACATCCCTTTCCTCTTCCCTCCCTTCTTCCCCCTCCCTTCCTTCCTTCCTTTTTTTTTTTTTTTGAGACAGAGTCTCACTCTGTTGCCTGGGCTAGTGTGCTGTGGCGTCAGCCCAGCCCTAACTGAACCTCCAATTCCTGGGCTCAAGCAATCCTCCTGCTTCAGACTCCCAAGTAGCTGGGACTACAGGCACGAGCCACCATGTGCGGCTAATTTTTTCTATTTTTAGTAGAGACGGGAATCTCACTCTTGCTCAAGGTGGTCTCAAACCCCTGATCTCAAGCAATCCTTCTGCCTTGGCCTCTTAGAGTGGTAGGATTACAGGGGTGAGCCACAGCACCTAGCCCTTCCTTTCTTTTTTAACAAATATGAAGCCCTTTATTACCTCCCAATAAGAAGCTTAAGTATTTTCACTTAATGATAACCAATCATTTATTTAAGTAACCAAATGATTATTTTTCTCAAAATAATTGCAAAGAAGGTCATAAAGAATTCTTATTTGTTCAAAGCTGCTGCCCTGTATCTTACCTCACTCACCGGGAGCTAATGTACCTCCCAGGCATTTCCCACCTGTTCCCCCCACCTCCTACATATTCTTCCATCCGTAGCTGAATTCCCTCTTCACCCTCTTCACTCTGCCTTCCAGAGCCCCAATTCCCATACAAATAAATGTTTTTACATTATTTGGTTCTTCCCAGAAAGTTCCCTCAACCTTTATATCTTGAGTAATATGTCACTTTCCTCCCAAAATACAGCTTATGTTGGGTTCTAAATATCACTTTTATGCCATCACTTTTTAACACCCTTGAAAAAATTCCTTCTTTGAGATGGTGCCACCTGCTATCACTCCTTGTCATTAGAAGCCACATATTTCTGGCCACTCCTTCCTATTGAGAGGCTTCAAAATCTTAGCCCCCTTGTCTCTCCACCAAGATCATCCTAAAAAAGCCTGACCTTGAATCAACCTAATCATGCACCTCCATTCCTGCATATTGGAGAAAATCGCACGAATGCAGGATTATGTCTATCAGAAACATATAGTCTCCATCTCATTCAGGCTTTCAGTACCACTTGTCAATCCCTTATGTATCCCTGGTGAATGTTCTAATTCTACACCCAATCACTGAAAATATTCTTCAACTTCCTCAGGCCACCTATACTTATGCTGACCTCTTTTCTCTTAGCAATTAAATTTCTTCACCCCAAAAAAATATTTTTCTTGAGTGTTGACTTTGTCTATTTTCTTGCCCCTATATTTATAATATTTACAAACAAGTCTATAAATATATTCACTTGGGGTAAACTGATTACATTAATGGCCTCCCTTTTCCATTCCCTTTGCCCTGAAATTTTGTAGTCCCTTCCCATTCTGACCCTGGGCTTGGCCATTTAACTTCCTTTTGTGCAGGCTTGAAGAAGTACTTGCATGTCTCCACCTTCTGTTTGGAAGTCTGCCAGGGCCTTACACAGAAGCCCACGCTCGTCTGCTGGAAGATGAGAGCACATGGAGCAGAGCTGAATTGTCCTCGCCAAGACCACACCCAGCCAGGCCATCAGCTGACCACAGTGCACGAACAAGCCTAAAGACAAGATCTGCCAAATCTGGTCCGGCAGAACTGTCTAGCTAACTTGCAGACTCATGAGAAATAATAAATGGTTGTTTTCAACCACTAAGTTTTGGAATGGTTTGTCATGTATTGATAGCTCACTAACACAAACTCTCACTCTCATCTCTCTCAGAGGAAGATGTATCCTTTCTCTCTCTCTCTCTCTCTCTTTTTTTTTTTTTGTTTGTTTGTTTTTAAAGAAAGGGGGTTTTGTTATGTTGCCTGCCCAGGCTGGTCTTGAACTCCTGGCCTCAAGCAATCCTCCTGCCTCAGCCTCTAGAGTAGCTGTTCCTTTTCTTTTTTAAAGCAAAGTCCTCTACTTGCTCTTTATCCCATTCCTGTATTTCAGATCTCATCCCTTTGATTACTCCTCTCTATATAGTATTTTCACCCTCTTGCTCTCTTTTGACCCCTTTCTCTTACATATAAATGTCTTCAAATCTCTCCCACTAAGATAAAACAAACACACAAAAATAAACCTGTGTCTTCGGCAGGTTAATTACCTATTTGTCATTTTTTTTTCATTTTATTCCTTGAAAAGATAATCTATACCTGTGTATTTGTTAGGGTTCTCCAGAGAAGCAGAACCAAAAGGATATCTATTTTTTGGAGAGACTCAGTCTAGCTCTTGCACTGGCTGGTCTCAAACTCCTAGGCTCAAGAAATCCTCCTGCTTCCCAAAGTGCTAGGATTATAGGTAAGAGCCACCATACCCAGCTTGCTGATATATTTTTTTTCTTGCTCAAAGAGGTCAGTCTTTGTTTTTTTTATGGCCTTTAATTAATTAGATGACACCCATCCACATTATGGAGGGTAATCTGGTTTACTCAAAGTTTACCAATTTCAATGTTAATCTTATCCAAAAAAATCTTCACAGAAATATCCAAATATCTGGGTACCATGACCAAATATCTGGGTACCATGATCTAGCCAAGTAAATTCATAAAATTAACCAACACAACTTGCCATATCCATTTTTTGTAGCTATAAGCAATTTACCCTTTTCAGATATTATCTTATTTATCTATCCAAGGCATTTGATATTGCAAATGCTTTTTTCTTTGTCTTTTTACTTTCTTTATAGCCTTCTTCTGTCCTAGCTTGCTTCCTATCTCTGACTGCTGTGTTTCAGGATTCTTTAGGGCACTTCTTCCTTTCCTTGCTTCTTGAATGATCCTTAGGGTTGTATTTCCCAGACTACCTGGTCCCCCTCATGTACCAGTGGCTTCAACTACCAAATCTTTATCTTCCACTTAGCTTCTCTTCTGAGCTTCATTCAGTCATTCATTCACTGAGGGTATTAATAGGGTATCTATTTTACTGAGTGCTAAGCACTATGGGGTCTTGTGGCAACTTCTAAAATGTCCCCCAAGAACCCTGCCTCCTATTATTCACACCTTTGTTTTACCCCTCCCTTTCAGTGTGGGCTTCCAATGAATAGAATACAGCATAAGTGATGAGATGTTACTTCTGAGATTAGGTTACAAAAAGACTCTGGCTTCTTTCTTACCCTCTCTTGCCTTCTCTTGGAGCTGTCTCTTTCTGTCTTTCTGAAAAGTCTTTGCTCTGGGACATGTCGTGTGAGAAGCCTTACGGCGAGGCGTGTGTGGCAAGAAACTCGGGTTTCCAGCCTACAGTCAGCAAGAACTTGAGTCCCAGCAGCAGCCACATAGGCGAGCTTGGAAGCAGGTCCTCTGTAGCTGAGTCTCGAGACGATTGCAGCCCTAATTGATACCTTGATTGCAGCCTTGTGAGAGACTCTCTTAGCTGAGAGGCACCCAGCTAAGTTGCAACTGGATTCTTGATTCACAGAAACCATAAGAAAATAAATATTTATGGTTTTCTGCTGCTAAGTTTTTGTGTGATTTGTTTTACAGTTATAGATAACTAATACAGGGCTACTCCGGATCCAAAGTCAAATAAGAAATGGTCCCTGAGATCAATGATCCTCTAGTTCATTAGGGATGATAGAAAAGTGACCATGATCACAGCATGATATGATAGGTGTTATAAAAATGTACACAGCAAATGTCTCTCTGATCGGAGACAAAAAGAAGAGAATTACAATCATACCTGAAAGTTGAAGGATATACTCAGTGGATTTTATTTTGTCATTGGACAAAGAGGCTAAATCATTTGATGAAAATGAGAAGAAAAAAGTAATAGGAGACATAATGAATTTTTAGAACCGCTGCTGGGAAGAAGAGTTCAGAAGTTAGAAAGGAAACAAATGATGGTATCTAGGCAGTGTGGAGTTGAGATTTGAGATCACAGTCGTATACGATCTTCAATCTGGAGTTGAGCTTTATTTTTCAAGTGCTTTTGGCAATCTGGATATAAGATTAGAGAAGTTGTGGCTGAATTCGGGATTTTAAAGAAGATAAAACAGAAAAGCAAAAAACCCAGGAAGACGGAGAGCTGACAAAAACAGTAAGGCAATTCTTGCAGTCCTGGCTCGTAGAATTTACGCTGAATAAGAAAAGAGAGGCAGCCAGAGCTGTTGAGAATTTAGGGAAAATGCAGCTGATTCTGACCTCCTACCGATCACTGGGACTAAGGGAGTCAATATTACTTGGTTTAAGCCTAGGCTGTGCCCTCTATTGCTGAGTTGGAGAAAACTCACAGCTGAGGGTGGGAGAGGCGTGGTTACTCAGAAGGAAATCCAGCTAAGAATGCCTGCATTCTTCTAGGGTAAATAAATCCTGAATTTTAGGGGTGAAATAATAGCTGCATTGCCTAGTCTCTCTTGTAGCTAGAGATGGCCAAGTAACTAATAAGCTGGTCAAGAGGATACGGACAGAAGGGATGTGTGTAACTTCTGGAATGTGCCCTTAAGAAGAAAGGCAGTATCATTCTGTTTCCTTTTTACTCCTTTTCTGCCAGCTGGAATGTGGTGTAATTAGGGGTGTGAGCCAACTTGAACCATGGGGAAGAGATTACATCTCGGGGAGGGCAGAATAACAGAAGGAGCCTGTATCCCTGGATGATCTCATGGAGGCTTCCTTCATACCAGCCCTGGTCCTACATTAGGCACAACTAAACTTGCCCATTTTCCAAGCCACTTTTAACGTGGGTCTCTGTTATAAGCAACAGCACCTATATTTCAACTAAGTCAGATATGTACTAAACGATAAGCTGGGAATATAAATGACCATAGCACAAGACTGTTGTAGTGAGCAATAAATAGAAGCATAGGTAAAAATTAAGGATACAGAGAAGAATCACCTGAAGCCAGGCTGTGAGCTTTAAGAGGTTGAAGTTTCTGACCCATGACAGCCCCCAGACTGTCCATAGGTGGTGGAGTGCAGGCCAGGGACTGTGAGTATGGTGCTTTTACCAACCATTGATTTTCCTCCCATCTTTCCAGCCTTTTTGACCCTTCATTGAGGAAAAAATTGTGTGGCTCATGATGAAACTGGAATACAGCACAGACAACAAATTACTAGGGTCCTTTTGTTATCTAGAGTTGCAATATCTAATAGGTAGCCACTGGCCACATGTGACTATTTAGATTTAAACTAATTAACATTAAATAAAATTAAAAATTCTGTTCCTACACTAGTCACATTTCAAGTGCTCAGCAGTCACAGGTGGCCAGGGGCTACTGTATTGGACATTTCCATCATGTCAGAAAGCTCTATTGGACTGTTGTAGAAGAAAGAGTATGTGTCTCTTTCACCAATACCGAATCTTGCCCTCAGTGTGTGTGTCATCAAGGCCAAAGACTGGTCGCCAAGCTACTTCCCCTTCCTAAAGAAGATTTTAAAACTGGCAGTGCCAACGTAAATATTTGACCTAGCTCTGCTAAGAAGCTGACGTGGTAACGAAAGTCCAAGAGTCTTCCACACGTCAGGCCAGCCGGTCTGCGGCGACAAAAAGGCAGGGCCCCAGACGCTGGAGTGAGAGGAGGGGCGATCACGAGGCCGGGGGCGGGACCGAGCGTGGTGGGCGGGGCCTCGGGGCCGGCCGGGGAGGCGGGGCGTCGGCGGGTCCGCGCGCCAGCCCAGCCGTGCGTGCTCACGTGACAGGTCCGCGAAGCCCAGCTCGCGCAGTCGTCAGGGCGAGCGAAGATGGCGGCCGAGAGGGAGCCTCCTCCGCTGGGGGACGGGAAGCCCACCGACTTTGAGGAGCTGGAGGACGGAGAGGACCTGTTCACCAGCACTGTCTCCACCCTTGAGGTGAGACCGCGTCGCTGTGGGTGCTGCGCTGCGCCGCTGCCGCGCGTCTCATCTTTAGGTGGCTTTGCCCTGCCCCGACTCGTCCCTCCCCACCCCCCGGGTTTGCAAGGACCTGCTCGGAGTGACACCTGTGATGCGGACCCCACCTCGCGTGCCTGTCAGTGGGTTAGGGCTTGGCCTGGGCGGCAGGGCCTCCTTAGGAGAGCTGCCTGCGGGTCTGGGGGGGCCGCCCTAATTCTCTGAGGGGCCGGGACCAGACGGAGCACCGCAGCGCCCTTTGCCTGCTTAGCTGGCCTTTCTCCGTTTCTGTTGCACCTCTTCTTCCAGTCTAGGAACGATCTTGCCCTGGATCCCGGTAGACCTTCACCGCCTTCCCATGGGAGGGTGTGCCCCTGAAAGGGAGAGCAATGCAGTGAGCGCTGAGTGGCTGAGGTGAGGGTCTGCACGGAGCCTGTGAACGCACTTTTCCCAGTCATGGCCCTTCGTGGATAGCTAGTTCCTCTTGAATGAGTGCTTCTGTTTTGAACTGTTAGAAAGCTAAATACATTTGCCTGTTTTTGGCTGTCTTTAGTTCCTAGACTTTTTAGGGGTCATAGTGTTTCTGAAATACAAAGTTGAAGCGGGGAGTAGTCCAGGAAACTGCCTGTATGTGTTTGTGTAAGTTAGTTACCAGGGTAGAAATAGAAGTAGATCTCTCCTTTTTCCTCTTTTCTCGCATGGTCAGCGATCTCTGAAGCTGAGTGTTCCTGTTTTTGTCAGAGGAAACACCCTCTATGAACATAACTTTATGGGGTCCTCCTATATCCAGTTCATATTTGAATTGCTTTGCATTTGATGAGAGCAACACACCTCATACTCTTTTAAGTGTATTTAGGTATATTAAAAATGTAGCAAATTTCCCAGAGGTTTGTTTACCTCAGGCCATACTTATAAATTACTTTTTAATAAGCTTCCTTAGCTTGTTCAACTCTGCACCAAATCATTTAGAAATTACTGTAAAATATCCATTATCTGAAATTCAGTTATCTGAAACTGGGAACTTTGGGAACCATTACCAGCACACTGACCACATTCTACTAATTGCACGTGCACTGTCCCAGCCAAACCTCACCACCCCTCAGGTTATAGGCTTCCTGGCGCTTCTTTAACATCTGCGTTTAGTAAATGTTTGTTGGATTGTCAAAATGAGCACGTCCTCAAAAGTAGTAAAAATTGTTTTTCAGAATATATTTTTGGGAGGTGACTATCCTTTTATACCTTTATACGTACTGTACCGCAATGTGTTGAAAGTTAGTGTTTGCAGGGTCCTAAGACCTGTATTCCCTTTGGGGGTAACAGGTTTTCTGCGGGCGAGAATCAGAGCAAAGTTGATTGACCCTACTGTGAACTAGAATACTGTGAACACTAAGCATTCTGTTTAATTGAGGTCATCTAAAGTTAAGTAAAAGTAACTGTAATCTGTATTTTCCATGTGGATGGAACTTTAAAAAAAAATGGTGTTTGACCTTTTTACAGTAAAAGGTTATTATGAATACTTTAAATTTATCTTGGTTAATGTACTGTGAAAGTTGTAAATACAGTTGGTTTTGGTTGTTCTTCTAAACCCCTTATTTCATGTAGTCATTCTGGTTATTAATTTTAAGAAGGTGGTATGGCTTTGAGATTTGTAAATTCAAAATGTGTTTTCTTTTCAAACTGGAGAAGGATATATAGCAGCATTTTCTAGTATACCAAAACTTCTCTAAAAAAAATGCTCTTTCAGTACTCTCCTTTTCCTTTAAACAGTGCTTCTCAAACTTTAGTGTGCAGAAGGATCAGCAGTTTTCATCTTTAAAATGCAGATGCCTGTGCTTCACTGGAATCTACATGCTTATTTTTTATTATTTTTCTTGAGACAGGGTCTCCCTCTGCCACCTGGGCTAGAGTACAGTGGCATCATCATAGTTCACTGCAATCTCAAACTCCTGGGCTCAAATGATCCTCTCGTCTCAGCCTCCTGAGTAGCTGGAACTACAGGAGTGCACCACCATACTCAGCTAATTTTTTTTTTAAATTTTTTGTAGAGACAGTGCCTCACTCTTGCCCACGCTGGTCTTGAACTCCTGGGCTCAAGCACTCCTCTGTCCTCAGCCTCCCAGAGTGCTAGGATTACAGGCATGAACTACTGCGCCCAGCCAATATTCTGCATTTTTAACAAGCTTTCCTGAGGACACTGCTTGTGGACCATAGACAACACTGAGCTGCAAGCCCTAGGTGATTCTTTTGTAGGTTGCCTGTCTTAAATAGTTATTACCTAGAAAAATATTTATTACCTAAACCATAAATTGAAAGAAGACATACAAATGAATTTTTAATTTCAAAAGTAAGCCAGAGTTTGTTTTATTATATTATGCACATAGAAACTTTTGCATTTGAAGGCAGTTTATTTTGGGGGATCAATTAAAATATATCTAAGTGAAAATCAAATTATAAATAGGTTCAGTGGCATAGTTGTTAAGCTTGTGATGCCTAGGCTTTAGTATATCTGCATGCTTATGTCTAACTTTTTTTACTTTTGTTAATTTTGTCACGTGCATATTTATGAGGTACAGTGTGATATTTCCATACATGTTTACAATGTGTAATGATCAAAGGAGGGTAATTAGCTTATCCATCACCTCAAACATTTATCATTTCTATGTGTTGGGAACATGCAAAGTCTGCTCATCTAACTATTTGAAAATGTATAAATTATTGTTAATTATAACAATTATAACAATAATCCTAAAGTGTTCTAGAACACTAGAACTTATTCCTCCTATCTGGCTTTAATTTTGTATCCACTTACCTCTGGCCATGCCCCCACCCTTCCCAGCCTCTGATAATCACTATTCTCTCTACTAATGTTAGATCAACTTTTTAAGCTTCCATATATGAGTGAGAACATGTAAGATTTGTCTTTCTGTGCATGGCTTATTTCACTTAACATACTGTCCTCCAAGCTCAGACATGTTACCACTAATGACAGGATTTCATTCTTTTTTATGGCTCACTAGTATTCCATTGTGTATGTATACCACATTTTCTTTATCCATTCAACTATTGAGGGACAGTTAATTCCATATCTTGACTATTGTGAATATTGCTGCAATAAACATGGAAGTGCAGATATCTCCAGTATCCCGATTCCCTTTGGATATATACCCAATAGTGGAATTGCTGGATCACTTGGTAGCTCTGTTTTTAGTTTTTTGAGGAACCTCCATACTGTTTTCCATAATTGCTATACTAATTCCATTCCCACCAACAGCATGTAAGAGTTCCACTTTTTCCATATACTTGCCAGCATTTGTTATTTTTTGTCTTCTTGATAATAGCCATTCTAACTTGGGTGAGATGGTATCCCATTGTGGTTTTGATTTGTATTTCCCTGATGATTAGTGATATTGAGCATTTTTCTTCTTGTGTGTATACATTTTTTATCCCAACATTAAACTCTTTTCCTTTCAAAATTAGTAACAGTCATATAAAGCTATATTCAGTAAATAAAATATATTTCAAACCCCGAACTGTATGTTTCTGTTGTGACTAAGAAACAAGAAAGTGGTCTCGGCTGGGGGCAGGGAAGGGAATGAGAAGGGAAAGAATCTGGCCAAAGCTTGTTCTTTTATGTTACCTGAGAGGTAAAGCTTTAAATTACTTATGAATATTGTTTTTTTTTTTACTTAAATGATATGACACTATACTTAAAGGTGTTTGACTTTTAAGCAGCTTTTTCAATGGACTAATACACAGAACCTTTAAAAAAAAGTTATGAATTTTTATTATATACCTGGTTATTTTTTAAAAACAGCTTATTGAGATATAATTCACATGCCTCAGGTTTACCATTTAATGTGTACAATTTAATGGTTTTTAGTATATTCAGATAGACAGCCATCACCACAGTTTTAGAACATTTTCATCACCTCAAAAAGAAACGCTCTATTCTTTAGCAATCACTCACTGCCCGTTTCCCCATCTCATCTACCCCCAAGTCTAAGCAACTGCTAATCTAATTTCTGTCTCTGTAGATTTTTATATTCTGAACTTTATATGAATGGAATCGTGTCACGTGGTCTTTTTGACTGATTTGTTTCACTTAGCACAATGGTTTCATGATTGATGAGTTGGAGGCTCTTTTAACAGTCTGAGGTTAAAGACCTGAAGAAGGAAAGTGCAAATAATAATAAAGGAGAGAAGAGAATTAATGTAATACTAGATTAAAAGATAGCGTTTGTAGACTTAACTGCCTCTCTTCCGGTGATTCTTAGGGAAAGGAATTGCAGTTTTATTTCATTTGGGGATATATTAATGAAGATGAGATCAGGCAGCTAGGAATGCTGGATGGGTTAGAGATGTAGATTTGGGAGTCTGTCATAAACTTGTTTAATGATAATGCTTAACCAGGCTCTGTGTGGAAATCTATCTAGTCCCTACCTTCATGGAGTGTATGAGCCAACAGAAGTCAATATAATAAAACTGTGAGCAAATTATACTTGCAATACCAGTTGATACATGTGTGATTGAAATTTACACAAGGTGCAGAAATAGTGTAGAAGACTGGAGTGATTTAATTGCATAGAGATAATCTTTGAGACACCGAAAGTGGTTGACGTTATCAAGTGAGAGTAAGTAGAAGACGAGACACTTTTGATAAAAAGGAACTGAAAACAAGTTTAGTATCTGTTGTTCTAACACAAGAAGTGAGTATATATAACTTGTTTTCTTAATTCTGTTTTTTCTTTTTTTTGTTTGAGATAGGGTCTCGCTCTGTCACCCAGACTGGAGTGCAGTGGTGCTATCGTAGCTCACTATAGCCTCCAGCTTCCCAGCTCAGATGATCCTCTTGGCTCAGCCTCTGATGTAGCTGGGACTACAGGAGAGTACCACCACTCCTGGCTAGTTGTGTGGGTTTTTTTTTTTTTTTTTTTTTGGTTTTTTTTGTTTTTTTAAATTTTTTGTGGAGTTGAGGTCTGGTCTTGAATTACTGGGCTCAAGTGATCCTCTTGCCTTGGCCTCCCAAAGTGCTGTGATTACAGGCGTGAGCCAGCCACCATGCCCAGCCTTAATTCTATTTTCTAATCTTTAGGTAGGTCTTGAACTTTAAATGTACTAATTTTTAAAAAATTTCATTATGAATTACCCATGTTTCAGAGGGAAAAAAACATTTTGTGAACAGGTGTTTAAAGGCAGTAAACAAGAGAAATTACTAGAAAGAGATTCATGAAAAAGTATAACTTTAGTAGACTACTTTCCTTTTTTTTTTTTTTTTTTTTTTGAGACAGAGTCTTACTCTGTTGCCCAGGCTAGAGTGCCATAGTGTCAGCCTAGCTCACAGCAACCTCGAACTCCTGGGCTCAAGCAGTCCTTCTGCCTTGGCCTCCCAGAGTGCTAGGATTACAGGTGTGAGCCACCACGCCCAGGCCCAACCTGTTTTTTATTCTTTTGAGAAAGGTCTTTCTTTATCGCCCAGGCTGGAATGTGGTGGTGCAGTCATAACTCACTGTAACTTTGAACTCCTGGGCTCAAGCAGTCGATCCTCCTGCCTCTGCTTCCCGAGTAGCTAGGAATACAGGTGCAAGCCACCATGCCCAGGTAAGTTTTTTATTTTTTTGTAGAGGTTGTGGAGGTGGAGTTTCACTGTTTTGGCCAGGCTGATCTTGAATTCCTGACCTAAAGTGATCCTCCCACCTTGGCCTTTCATAGTGCTGGAATTACAGGCATGAGCCACTGCACCCTGCCATCTTTAATGTTAATTTTACAAATATCCACTTTTCCATGAAATTGGACACTTGTGTTTCTTTCCTCTCATAGTTTTTGGTTGACATAAAATTTACTTCAGTTTCGTAAAGTTCTCTACTGTCTCAGTCAAGATAATGGAACTTGCTTCTGTTACCCCAACCAATTCTTTCATGTTGCCCTTTGTAATTAACCTCTCCCATTCCCAGCCTCTGACACCACTGACCTATTTCTTGCCTATAGTTTTTTCTTTTCCAGAATGTCCTATAAATGAAATCATACATTATGAAACTTTTTTTGAGTTTTACTTCTTTAACTTAGCATAAAGCATTTGAGATTCTTCAAGGTTGTTTCATGTATCATGAGTGCATTCCTTTTTATTGCTTAATTTAGTATTCCATTGTTTATATATAACACAATTGTTTATCTCGTCATCAGTTGAGGGACATTTCAGTTATTTCCAGTTTGTGGCATTTGTGAATATAGTAATATAAACATTTACTTGTAGGCTTTTGCATGAGCACAGGTTTTGAATTTGAGGGGATAAATACTTAGAAGTATGGTGGCTCGGTTGTATGGCAAATATAAGCTTAATTTTGTAAGAAACTGCCAAAGTGGCTGAACCGTTTTGCATTGATTGCATCAGCAGTGAGTGAAAATGCCAGTTCCACATCCTTGTCAGTGCTTGTCTCTGTCAGTTTTTATTTTAGGCAGTGGTGAGCTTGAGGCTGGTCTGCCTAGCAAGAACTGATTATTACAGTTTCAGGAATTTTGTGAACCAGTTAGTAAACACAGTCTTTTTAAAAATTAAATGATATAAACTTGTTAAATAAATTGTATTAAAAACAAAGGTAGGCCGGGCATGGTGACTAACGCCAGTAATCCTAGCACTCTGGGAGGCCGAGGTGGGTGGATCGTTTGAGCTCAGGAGTTCGAGACTAGCCTGGGCAAAAGCAAGACCCCCCTGTCTCTACTAAAAATAGAAATTAGTTGGACAACTGAAAAAATATATATAGAAAAAATTAGCCGGGCACAGTGGCACATGCCTGTAGTTCCAGCTACTCGGGAGGCTGAGGCAGGAGGATCGCTTAAGCCCAGGAGTTTGAGGTTGCTGTGAGCTAGGCTGATGCCACGGCACTCTAGCCTGGGCAACAGAGTGAGACTGTGTCTCAAAAAAAAAAAAAAAGGTAATATTTAAAATTCATTATATCCTAATTTCTTTACTACATTGTACTATTATCTCTGCTCTTGAGTTTATTTATGTCTCTTGTGTCTGTGTGGTGGAAAGTACATGTCTTCTCAACTCCACAGTGCTCCATCCTCCACATGGAGGACGTGATTATATGAAAGAAATCAGCAAAAGCTAAAAATCTGGGTCTCTTTCCCACAGATCTGGTTGTTGAACATTTACCAGCAAAAACCACTGATTTTTAGCCATTCTAACAGGTGTATATTGTTACCTCATTGTGGTTTTAATGTATACTCCCTGATGACTAATGATACTGAATATGTTTTCATGTACATATTCATCTGAATAAAAATCTTTTTTGGTGAAGTGTCATTTCACATCTTTTGCTCATTTTAAAAATTGAATTTCCTTATTGAATTTTGAAAATTCTTGTATTCTGAATATTTTTTCTCAATCTGTAACTTGTCCTTTTGTTGTGTCTTTCACACAGCAGAAGTTTATGATTTTGGTAAAGTTATCCTTTTTTTAAAAAAAAGAGATAGTATCTCTCTGTGTCACTCAGGCCAGAGTGCAGTGGTACAACAATCATAGCTCACTGTAGCCTCAAACTCCTGGGCTCAGGCAATCCTCCTGCCTCAGCCTCCAGAATAACCGAAACTACAGGCACCTGTCACCACACCTGGCTATTTTTTTTCCATTTTTTGCACAGATAGGGTCTCACTGTTCCTCAGGCTGGTCTCTAACTCCTAGCCTTAAGTGATCCTCCCGCCTTGGCCTCCCCAAATACTAGGATTACAGGTCTGAGCCACTATACCCCTGATCTCTTTGTTTCTTTCTTTTCTTTTTTTTCTTCCTTCCCTTTTTTTTTTTTTTTTTTTTTTTTAGAGACGGAGTCTCGCTTTGTTGCCCAGGCTAGAGTGCAGTGGCCCAGTCGTAGCTCACTGTAGCCTCAAACTCCTGCAAGCGATCCTCTTGCTTCTCTTTCCAGTTTTTATGCCTTTTTTTCACTTGCTTTAATGTGCTAGCAAGGACCAGTAGTATAATATTTAATAGAGGGAATTTCCTTTCCTTTTTCATAATCGTAGGAGGAAAATATTCTTTCTTTTATATATGGTGTTACATGTAAGGTTTCTGTTGATGGATAAACTTCATCAGATAAAGAAATTCTCTTCTATACCTAGTTTTCTGAGAAATATCCATGAATTGATATTAATTTTGACAAGTGCTTTTTCTGCATCTGTATGATCATATAGTTTTCTTCTTTCGTTTATTGATAAGGTAGATTATATTGATTGATTTTTCAAACGTTGAATCAACCAGGCATTCCTGAAATAAACCCCACACAGTTAAAATGTATTCTTACATATTGCTGGATTTAATTTGCTAGTATTTTGTTTAGGCTGTTGTGTCTGTGTTCATGACAGACATGTGTGTAGTTTTCTTTTTCTTGTAATCTTTTTGTCTGGTTTTGATATCAGAAATGCTGGTTTCATTAAATGATTTGGGGAGTGTTTCCGCCTGTTCTAAATTCTTGAAGAGGTTATATGGAATTAGTCTTATGTCTTCCTTAAATGTTGATAGGGTTTACTAGTGAAGTCATCTGAACTGTAGTTTTGTTTTTTGAAAGACTCTTAACTACAATTGAATTATTTATTTATTTATTTATTTAATTTAGGTTTTCTTTTTCTTTTTCTTTTTTTTTTGAGACAGTCTCACTCTTGCCTGGGTGAGTGCCATGGTGTCAGCCTAGCTCACAGCAACCTCAGCCTCCCAAGTAGCTGTGACTACAGGCGTATGCCACCATGCCCAGCTAATTTTTTCTATTTATAGTACAGACAGGATCTCTACTATAAATAGTAGTACTATTTATAAAATATAAAGAGTAGTACTACTCTTGCTCAGGCTGGTCTCAAACTCCTGAGCTCAATCTATCCTCCCACCTCTGCCTCCCAGAGTGCTAGGATTACAAGCATGACAATTTTTTAAATACATACAGGACTGTTTCTTCTTAACAAACTTTGGTAGCTTGTGTCTTCTAAGGCATTTGTCCATTCAGTCTCAGGATATTAACAGGCATAAGGTTTTTCGTAATGCTCCTTTATCATCCTATTTTCATGTCTCTGGAGTCTGTGGTGATACTCCTGCCTTTTCATTCTTGATATTGGTAATTTAGTTCTTGAGTTTTTTTGTTTATGTATTAATCTGGCTAGAGGTTTATCATTTTCTTAGGATCTTTTCAAAGAATCAGTTTTGCTTTCATTGATTTTTTTTCCTGTTGTTTCTGTTTTGAATTTCATTGATTTCTACTCTTTATTTCCTTTCTTCTACTTGCTTTGTGTTTAGTTTGCTCTTTTGTTTCTTATAGAAGCTTGGATCATTGATTTGGGAATTTCTTTCCATATTATTAGTATTTTTGGGTTTTTTTCTTTGAGACAGAGTCTCATTCTGTCGCCCGAACTAGAGTGCCATGGAGTCAGCCTAGCTCACAGCACCCTCATACTCCTGGGTTCAAGGGATCTTCCTGCCTCAGCCTCTCAAGTAGCTGGGACTACAGGCGTGTGCCACCATGCCTGGCTAATTTTTTCTATATGTATTTTTAGTTGTCCACTTAATTTCTTCTATTTTTTTTTAGTAGAGACTTTAGTAGAGATATTTATATATATCTTTATATATAAATAAATATTTTAGTGGTTACTCTACAGATTAAAATATACCTAGCCTTTCACAGTCCAATTAGGGTTAATATTATACTTCAAGTAAAATGCAGAGTTTTACAACCATGCAGTTTTGTTTACCTCCTCTCCTTTATGCTATAGATCTATATGTATTATATCTTCATGCATTGAAAACCTTACCAATGTT
The DNA here is from genome assembly GCA_963574885.1 of Lepilemur ruficaudatus. Lineage (NCBI taxonomy): Eukaryota > Metazoa > Chordata > Mammalia > Primates > Lepilemuridae > Lepilemur > Lepilemur ruficaudatus. The sequence continues at coordinate 51,757 of CAUYRT010024602.1, forward strand.
ATAATTTTTGCTTTCAATATTCATACATATTTTAAATAACTTAGAGGAGAAACATAGTTTATTCTATTTCCCCAATTAGTTGCTATTTCTGTGGCTCATCTTTTATTCATGAAGATCCAAGTTTTTATTACTTTCTCCTATCATATAACTTCAGCCTGAAGAACTTATTTTAGCGCCATTTTTTTTTCTTTGAAAGCTGGTCTAGTGACAGCAGATTCCTGTAGTTTTCTTTCATCTGAGAATATCTTTATTTCAGCTTCATTCTTGAAGGATATTTTTGATGGATATAGAATTCTGAATTTACATTTCTTTTCCTTCAGCACTTTAAAGATTTTGTGCCACTGTCCTCTGGTCTCTTATTTCTGATGGGAAATAATGCAGTCATTCTAATCATTTTCCTAAATGTAATTTTATTTATTTATTTATTTTAGTTGTTTCAAGTTTTTTATTGTTTTATGTTTGCTTTTCAGCCACTTTTTTTTTTTTTTGAGACAGAGTCTCACTCTGGCCCAGGCTAGAGTGCCGTGACGTCAGCCTAGCTCACAGCAACCTCAAACTCCTGGGCTCAAGCAATCCTTCTGCCTCAGCCTCCCAAGTAGCTGGGACTACAGGCATGCGCCACCATGCCCGGCTAATTTTTTTTCTATATATTTCTAGTTGGCCAATTAATTTCTTTCTATTTTTAGTAGAGACAGGGTCTCGCTCTTGCTCAGGCTGGTTTCGAACTCCTGACCTTGAGCGATCCGCCTGCCTCAGCCTCCCAGAGTGCTAGGATTACAGGTGTGAGCCACCACGCCCGGCCTCAGCCACTTTTTATAATGTGACAGGATCTGGTTTTCTCTCAGGTTGTCCTGTTTGGAATTTGCTTGTTCTTGAATCCATAAATTTATGTATTTCACCAAATTTGGCAAGGTTTTATCCATCATTTCTTGAAATACTTTTTCATTTTTTCAGCACTACTCTCTTTCTAGGATTCCAGTGAGATGAATGTTAAACTTTTTAATAGGTTCCTGAGGTTTCTTCTTTTTTTTTCTAATTTTTTTTCTTTGTTGTTCAGATTGAATACTTTCTGTTGATCTATAAGTTTACTGACTTTTTATCTCAAGAACCATAAAGGGTCTGAAATTTTACCCTTTTTGTACACTAACAAATTAACTTGTTTTATGGTTGCTAGATGACATGATAAAGGACTGTATTCCTCAGAGCACAGCAAGCAGCATGAGTATCATGTTTGTGCCAGTTTCCCTTGCCCCTCGTGTCCCAGGGGTCGAGGTGGATGGGCCCAGGTGGATGTTGCACCTGTATTTGGTTGGTGTCACAGCTAAGGAACCCAAGCCTAGGGAACCAGAATCATTTATAGTAGGTAATGTCTCCCTATTCTTTGCACTGGAGGAGACATTATTATACTGCACAGTAAACAAACCTGATCTTTGCTTGGAAAAGAGACACCTCTCTGTCTCCCAAGGTTGTTCATCGTATTAATCTTTCATGAAAAGATAGTCCAGAACAAGAGAGTAAATGCCTCTGCTTGCAATGTGTACTAAAACATGAGAAACCCCTGGAAAATTTGTATACCATTTGAGTCTCTTATATGTTAAGGTGCAGCCTTGGTAAGCCCATGATTTCTGTAGATTCATTTACAGGCTTAAGAAATCTTCTTCTCCATTTATCTTTTCTCTAGGATGTCTCACTTCCCACTCTTCACCTCCCAGGGACCTCTCTTTCCGGTTCCTCTGGCTAGAAACATAAGCTTCTGTCAGAGTTGTAGCTGCCTATACTGTCACATGCTTTTGCCAGCTTGAGCCAGCCTTGCAGGAAATCAGTAAAAGAAAGGGGAGAAAATACTAATGAGGATTTCTACCCCTTTCTCTTCAGACTACTGGTCCAACTTTCCTGGTTCAGTTGCTCAGAGAATTAGATTTTTTCTCTTTTTTTCCTTTAATATTTAATGACCGAAAAAAAAAAAAATCTAAAACCAAAGCTTCTGGAAAAACCACTTGTTACTGCCCACTTGTACCTCTCTTCAAAATTGATCTTGGCTTCCCATTGTACCTTGTATTTAAGAGCAGGGTCTCTGAAGACATCCTTGTTGATGACAGTTTTGTGGGAACCTACAATTCTGGTGTCAGAAAACTATGATATTAGCATAATATAAACATTCCATTATAATAAGAATATATTATAGGTTGCAGATAGTTTACTTGTATAATAGCTGAGTTCTCTATTGCAATCTTTACTTCAACAGTCATATCTATTTTAAAGAAGGGGACATCCACAGAGTACCTTGTGGGCATGAGGTGATTGTAGTTATAAACTTTCCCAAAAGACTTGATCTTTGACCACTTGGTTATCTTCTTGCTCGTGGCAGCCGTCACTTTGTGGGGGTAGTGATCACTTCCTGCTACCAGAGCACGGCTGTAGGGGTGGTCTGAGATGCCATCATCAGTGTTCTTCACAATGACAGTTTTGCATCCAGAGTAGCATCCAGCTAGGATCAGCATCATTTTCCTAGGTTTCATAAACTTGCCTATTTCGACAGCAACCAGCTGGGCTTACAGCAGAACGGAAGAAAGGACACTTCCCTTTCTTGGGGTTTGTTTTTTTTTCTTTTAGAGAGAGTCTTGCTCTGTTGCCTAGGCTAGAGTGCTGTGGCGGCAGCCTAGCTCACAGCATCCTCAAATTTCTGGGCTCAAGCAATCCTGCCTCAGCCTCCCAAGTAGGTGGGACTACAGGTATGTGCCACCATGCCTGGCTAATTTTTTCTATATATTTTTAGTTGGCCAATTAATTTCTTTATATTTTTAGTAGAGACAGCGTCTCGCTCTTGGTCAGGCTGGTTTCGAACTCCTGACCTTGAGCGATCCTCCCGCCTGGGCCTCCCAGAGTGCTAGGATTACAGGCGTGAGCCACCGTGCCCGGCCCCTTTCTTGGGGTTTTTGATGTCAGCATTTTCATCACTGCTACTGTCAAGCAGTGAAGCCACTGGATCTGGCTTCAGGGCAGGGCCAAGAAAGAAAATGGGGAAAAGAAAGAAAAGGGAAAAGGGTTTTCCACTCATATTTTCTAGGTTACAGGGGCCTCAAAGTTATGGCCAGAAAGACAAAGAATTTTTCTTGGCGTTATTGCTGCCCACATCCATAGTTGTGCATAGTTCTGCAGTTGCCACCATCCTCAGGAAAAGCTGAAACAGAAAACAAAAAAGAAAAAAATGGAAAAACAGATCCTTGTGAGGATCATTTTTCACATTTTGGCTCCCTCTCCAGTCTGCCTGCTGTTATTTACTTTTATGTTGTTGCTTTTTGTATTCTATCCAGCCAGTGTTTTAGTTTAATTGAAAGCCTTAAAATATTTCATTAAAAAAACTTGCTGCACACTACTAAGTGATGGTGTGAGGGAATAAAAGAATATTCATTTATTAAAAATACTGATGTCTTCTCAGTTGCATATCTTTTTTTTAAGACAAGTTTGTTTTGTTTTTTGAGACAGAGTTTTACTCTGTCACTCTGGGTAGTGTGCAGTGGCATCATCATAGCCCAACTCCTGGGCTCAAGCCATCCTCCTGCCTCTCAGCCTCCTGAGTAGCTGGGACTGTAGGTGCGCACCATGATGCCTGGCTAATTTTTCCATTTTTAGTGGAGACAGGATCTTTCTCTTGCTCAGCTTGGTTGTAAACTCCTAAGCTCAAGCAGTCCTCCCACCTCAGCATCACAGAGTGCTAGGATTACAGGCGTGAGCCACGTGCCTGGCCTCATTTGCGGTATCTTGGACAACTGTGATTGTGATCACACAGAATCTGTACTCCAGGCACAGACTCTATCAGTGTTCCTTTCCACCATAACTTTCTCCTTTGCCGGTCACTCTGCACACTTCTTTCCATCCATTGGAGAACAGCTCTTCTCGCATTCACTAGGAACCTGGCAAACATATGGAAAGGCAGGGACAGAGATAAGTAGGTCCTTACAGGCTTTAGTGAATGACTGACTGCTCCAGGGGTGCTCCCTGAGCAGTAAAGCACAGCACTCCAAGCTGTTAATAGATGGACTCCCAAAGGAAGTGTATTCCTCATAACCTCTGTAGCGGTATGAGTGCTGTCCCAGTAGCCTCTACTGAAGTTGCCCACTGCCCGTGTCATTCCCATTCTACAGTCTACTCTTGGGCTCTGGTCTAAGAGGCAAAAAGGTTTTGTTATATAAACATATTAGTTTTTTTCCCTACAATTCTGGTGTCAGAAAACTATGATATTAGCATAATATAAACATTCCATTATAATAAGAATATATTATAGGTTGCAGATAGTTTACTTGTATAGTAGCTGAGTTCTCTATTGCAATCTTTACTTCAACAGTCATATCTATTTTAAAGAATTTAAGAGGGAAAAATAGTCTTTTTTAGTTATTCAGCTATTACTGTTTTTATTGCTTTTCTTTCGTTCAAACTTCCCTCTTATTTCTCTTCAACATAAATAATTTCCTTTAGCATTTCTTTTAGAGTAGATCTGTTGGTGATGAGTGCTCTTATTTGTATTTCCATCTGAAAACTATTTCACCTTCATTCTTGAAGAATACTTTTGCTGTTTATAGATTTCTGGGTCAATAGATCTTTCTTTCAGCATTTTGAAAGTGTTCTGCCACTGTTTTATAGCCTTCATGATTTCTGATGAATCCACAGTCATTTGAATTGGTATTCTCCTATAAAAATATGTTATTTTTCTCTAGCTGCTTACTTTTTTTTCCCTGTATCTTTCATGTTCAGCAGTTTGTTGATAATGTGTGTAGGCATAGTATTCTTTGATATTATCTTTGTTGGAGTTTGCTGAGCTTCTTGAATCTATAAATGTATGTCTTTCACCAAATTTGGGAAATTTCAGTCACTGTTTCTTTAAATACTTCTGCAACAGTCTTTCATCCTTCTTTCTGGAACTCCAGTGACATGAATGTTAGACTTTTTTTTTTTTTTTTTTTTTTTTTTAGACAGAATCTCAATCTGTTGTCCAGGCTAGAGTTCTGTGGCGTCAGCCTAGCTCACAGCAACCTCAAACTCCTGGATTCAAGTGATCCTTCTGCCTCAGCCTCCCGAGTAGCTGGGACTACAGGCATGCGCCGCCATGCCCAGCTCATGTTTCCTATATACTTTTAGTTGGCCAA